>RXPK01003281.1:0-57640 GCA_004143645.1 Protaetia brevitarsis
AATAAAAGGATATGGATTGGTGTTTTCTGCTTGTTAAAAATGAAATGTAATTAATTTAACTTACTAATTATGATTTACAATCTCAGTACTAACTGTGTGTTTAACTAAATTTATTTAGTTACTTAAATTATAACATGACAATTAAGTATATTATTAAGTTGACAAAACTGCATTCTCTCAGTCCTTCTATGGTTATGCATGCGGTTTCTATAGATCCTATTTTTTAGATAGCCGGAACATGAAGTAATCTAATTGGGGAGATCAGGCGTCTTGTGGCCATCTTTGTTGCTCTAACGAACCTTTCAGCAAAAAACTGTTGAAAGCATATTGCAGGTTTGTCGAGGAGTATGTATGGAGCATTTATCGTGCTGAAAATAACCTGGCTTCAAAGTCATTTTTCTTGTAACTCGAATAAACCAAATTCCACATCTGTTACCTGGGCTGTTACAGTTTCCTCGAAGACAAATTGGCCCTATTATTCGATTGCCTGGACATAGCTAACCAAACTCCAAACTTTTACGGTGCAATTTGCGTTTCTCGAAATTCGTGTGGCATTTTCTGCAGACCAGATACAGTAGTTTTGTAAACTTGATAAGTCTGTTTCTAGATAAAACCATGTCTCATCCGAGAAAAATGATTTGTTTAGCAAGTCATCGTGCCTTAAATTGTTATTAAACAATGACAATATCTAGAATCGCCTCAATCGATCTAATGTAATAATTCCACTTGTACCGTAGAAACTTTATAGGGAATCTGAAAATGTAACCTTTTTGGTTGACAGCTCATTGCGCGAAGTGTATGATAAGGCCTCATAAAATTATAAAATGTAATAAACTTTTCACTCCTTAAGTTAATATGTTTCTTTTCCTGGTTTGTTGCAGCTATTACCACAGGTTAATTTCCCTTATTTCACAGTATTCAGAAACTATTATTGTTGGTGATATTAGATGAAAACATAAACCGATTGAAAAAAATATAAGATACAAAATAACTCGACAAGATACTACAACACGCACGCCAAGTCGCTAAATGTCAGAAAACTTCATTTAATGTACGAAATTTGTATGTGCTAACTCGGCTCATTTAAATTGGTAATATAAAGAAATTGTTTTCACTGTTAACATTTTTTAATTTTAGCGACATCATTTAATCACATTGGTACTTCATTTTCGCTCTTCTCAGTGAAAATATATATTATTGCCACAATTATGTTAACTATCTGTATGCGAATGTATTGCTGAGTATAGACAGCTACTATACCGATCGCATACTTCCACAACAACAACTTTGAACATCGCACAACTGTATACAGTAATTGTCTAATTAAATTAATTGAGTACCAGAAAAATAACGCTCTATCTTGCCAATTCTAATTACCTTTTTCTTATTCAGATAATATTGAAATTTAAACCCTGAAATAAACCCTTATTTTATGAAGTACAATTATTATTCCGCTGTGTTCGAGTTTACAAAGGGATTTTTTATCGGTTTATATAAAAGAATAGTACCTACTGGGAATAATATTTTCAATAAAATTTTAGGCCAACACGGAAATTCAAAAGATCCCGTCCGATACGCCGTTTTTGGCCCGATGGTGCGGAAAAATTAATTATCGACTTTATCCTATATTAATTCCCGTTTATGCGGACCGTCGACAGATTGAATTATTTTAATAATTCGTTACCCATGACGCTAATATGGCGAGAGCGCCTGAGGCACCGACGATCGCCCTGTTTATTAAATTCGACGGCGCTGGGCATAATTCGCGGGCAATTGTTATTATAAACTGATTTTAAAAGGGATATTGAACGAGATTTTACCCGCTATTAGATTAATACCGAATTATCGACGAACGTACAGCGTTTTCAGTGAATAGAATGAAATTTATCACGTATAAAATGATACAATGTACATTGATTAATCTATTACTAAGCATCGGCGTTTGTTGAAAGTTTTGCGTCTTTTTATTTAAAAGTGGTGCACTGTACCTTTTAACAGTATTAACAGAGCAATAGACTTCTTCTAACTCTATTGAATATCTCTGTTGCGAGTCTTTGCCCTTACTATTATAAATAGCCGTTAAAGCTGACTCATCAGTTCGCATTGTCCTACTTCGCTAATTGCTCTTGAACAACGTCTTTTGTTTATCAACCGAAACTCCTTTAATCTATTTCCGAACTATTCCATTTCTTTGTTAAAACGTCTAATATTGATTCCTAAGTGTATCAACACTATAACAACGTGTGTATAATGTCGCAAAAGCTTATACGCAGCGACATTCTTCCTTCGTCTATTCCTAATCTAACAATCTATGTACTATGTTTATTCTTCTTCAGGAGCCACTTGAAAGTAACATACATGGCAACACTGTAGTCTGCATTACTACGTAATCTAGTTACAAACTTTCAAAATTGACAGACCAGGATTACAAATGACAAATTGGATAACACAAGTGATACATAGGGAAAAGCATTAAGAAAGCTTTATTAAAACAGAATTAGTAGTTTTGTTTTTTTTCGAACGCATCTCTTGTAATAAATTAGCGACACTATTACCTACGCATATGTTCAAATTGATATCCGTCTGTTTGTAAAACTCATTTGCAATCTACGAGGTATTGTCTGTATTACTTGTTTCAAGCCTTTCCGGTGTAATTTCTAATACTGCCGCGTTAATTCGCCTATAACTTCGTCAGCGTTTTGTGGAGGTGTTGCGTAAAACTTTCACCTCTATGAAACCCCAAACAAAAAAGTTCTAAAGGATTTAGGTCGGGAGACCTTTGCAGCCATAAAGATAGGACCACCGCGACCAATTCCACCTGTTAGGGAAGTGTTCATCCAACCCACTCTCTCACATTACGAGAAAAATGTGCCGGAGCTCCATCATGCATGTAAAACATGTTACGGCGTATATTCAATGGCATCTTCGTCCAATAACTTGTTCTAAAACATTTAAATACCCGTTGCATCAAGTCGATTTAGCAGATAGATTGGCCCAACGACACGGTGATTTATTATACCCAGCCAACATTAACTGAAAAACTTTCTTTGGTGACCGTATTCCGAAACGCATGAGGATTTCATCTGCCCCAATGGTTGAAAATTATGGGTATTGAGTACACCATTCTCTGGTAAACATAGGACTCGTTCGGTCCCAAGGAACACCTCTTAAAAGTCGCCATCTTCTTGAATCCTATTTAAGATACTATGACAAAATTTTAAACGGTGTATGGTTATCGTTTTCAATTGGAGCGGCCTGCACCTTAGTTATATGGTATGGATAAAGAAGTTTTCACGTAGAAACAAATGAACGGTCTTGTTACTGCGGATATGAATGTGGATGCCAACTGTCCGAGTAACTGACGGAGGGATCTTCATGTACTGAGTCTGGAATTTCTTCTTCCAGTTGTAATGTACGCCGTTGTCTAGGATCGACCAGCGTTGGCATTTCTTTCTTAAACGAACCAGTTTCACGTAGACGTTGGTCCAGCCGTCGAAATACGGTTCCCAGTAGGATGTCTCCGTTTGGAAAACGTACGCGATATTCCTGTTCTGCCATGTTAGCATTTCCATTACAAAATAACCGTATACCATATATATATCGGCATATTCATTAAATATAAAAACCATTGTAATAAACAAAACAATAATACGAGAACGATAAAAACACTGAAACAGAAAAACTAATTAAGAGAATACGAGTAATCACGAAAAGAAGCAGAGCTTGCCATAAAATTGAACACTTCAGATTAATGTCAAATTTGACAGTAATGGTTTTGATTGAAATCAAATTAGAATACAAAGTCATTGTCCTACAATGTTGCCAAATGCGTTTTTCATGAGAGGATGCTTATGAAGAAATGTTGAAACCAGGCTCTAAAATCAAAAAGAAACTGTTTACGAAAAAACAGGAATAAGAAATCGTCTAAATTCAAAATTGCAGCTATCTATATCGACAAATAACGAACACAAACGCTTATTAAGGAACTAAAAAACAATAGTACAATATTTTACCGTTTACATTTTCGATTCAGAAACGAACGAAGTATGTCGCTACGTGTAGCTTTTGGGACAATTTATACACACGTTGTATATTATAAAATATTTTAAATTTAGTTATTATCTATGGACAACATGCAGTCAAATGTTGCGACGAAAAACAAAAAAAAAAAACATCAAATCGTGTCATTAATTTTTAAAAAAGAATGGTAGATCTTTCAAATTTCTTTTAATTTAAAGATAACGATTGATAGAATAAACCTGACAACACTAGTATTGTATTTACAAACACAGTTGAATTTGAAACAACCCAATTAGCACATGATATGCAGAGTTTATTCACGCTATTGTGACCAGAATACGCGACATTCAAAAAGTTTCACTGTTGAAATATATGTGAGTCTATTATGGTTGCTTTTTAAAGTTATTTTCATGTTATACAGGGTGTTCCAAAAGCGCTAAAAGTATCAGAGTTGTGGTTTTTTAATGGAACTCCTTATATTTTGCATTTTTGGATTTTCCAATCAAAATAAATGTGTATTTTAATAAGGTTTATAATACCTAAAAATCAGGTTTTTTAAATGATTTGAATTTTGTGGTTTCTTACCTAATTTTCATTTTTCAAATACTACGTGCATGTAAAATCGATGCAATGAAAATAAGAATAAATATAAAATTAAGTATAATATAAATAGGAAACTGATTTTCTGTAACAAATTTCTGGGAACAATTTGTTACAGAAAATCAGTTTCCTATTTATATTATATTTATTTCACTGTATCACTTGCATTATTAGTATATTTGCATTAGTACATTTATTCCCGTTGATGCGGTCAGCAAGTACTTTGTCGGATTATATATATATCGACAATCACAGGTTTGAATTCGACATAGTCCCAATAGCTCAATTGGTTAGAGCGGCCGTCCGGAGAACGGTGGGTACATGGTTCAAATCCTGCTTGAGATTAATTTTTCTTTGGAAAATTTTTCCCAGAAATTTGTTACAGAAAATCAGTCTCCTATTTATATTATATTTATTTCATTGTAACACTTGCATTATTAGTATATTTGCATTAGTACATAAAATTAAGTGTTGCACAACAATTATAATTATATACATTTTCTATTGTTCCTAGAAGGAAAACCGTAATAATATTTTAACATATTAATATAACAAATTCAAAAATGAAATATTATTGAGGAGTTAATCAAATATTTGTGCCGCAAATGTCTCACTAAAATAATTTTTCATTGTTTCAGAGCCCGAAGGTGACAAAACTCCATCGTCACCGACTAGAAGAAAATTACCAAAAACACCGGTATAAATCTCCTTTCTCTAGATGTGCCAGAGGGTTTGATCTGTGTTTAAAGCTTATATCCTTAGCAGAACCTCAAACATTTTAGATTGAATCATAAAGAAACGCCATTAAACGGAAATTAAATCCAAAACTTTGCCCCTGTGGACGATCTAAAATCGATTGAAGTTCTGCTATTTATTTAGTAATCGTATTTAGACACTTTGTCGGGAAAATATGTACAGGGTGGTAGACTTACTCTCAGACTGTTGATAAAATATAAATGCTTTAATATTGTTTCGATGTAATACGTAAGTCGAAGTATATACTTTGGAATATGGAAACGTTGTCATCTGTCGAAAACAGTTTTTTTATATTTTGAGATTCCAAATTCCAATTTTATTCGAAACACGATTGATTGGTGTTTTGAAAATGACACCCCTGTATATAATATATGATAAACCTTTGTGTTACATTAATATTTTCCTGTACACTCAGTATAATTGCTTTGTAAGGTGTTTAATTTTTATCTGATTGCGATACTAAAAACACCCTGTATATTTTTAAATTATATGAAACGATATCTAACTAACTTTAAGTAAATAATTATTAATGCCGTAGTATTTTTTTGATATAAAATCGAAGGATCTTACAAAATATGCACAAATATACAGACTGTACCACTTGAAGAGATTAATACTTTTTTGTATTATTCTATTTTCGTTATATTAATTTACTAAAAAAGATACCACTATTTTCTCAAATTAATCGACTTTGCTTCCTAATTTCGAATTAAAATACAGGGTGTTCTATTTTAAAAAATTGAGTTTTCTGCAATTGAACACCCTGTATGTTAGAATGTAAAGTGTGCGTACCGTTTCTTAGAGTTATATCTACATTCATAACATAGCAAATTTGGAGTCTCTACTTGCAGTATTAACCGAGATATTAATTTATCAATAATGCAATGATTATGACTAAAAAAAAGAAAAACTTAAATAACTCAAAAACGGTAATTTAACGTATTTATGGTCGTAGAATCCAAAAATTAACAAAAAATTAGATCATTCTATTTTAATAATACAACAAATGTCTTACAAATCCATTCCAGTTAACCGGAAGTGATATTTTGGTTAAAGTATTTTACATTTATAATTCCAATCGAACAGATAATGGTGCCAAACTCTCAAATATAAGTAAATAATACAACATTATAAACTTTTAATAAACCACTTACGTGGAGTACCCTGTATAAATGGATATTATACAAACTTATTAAGTTTATGTTCACTTTAGAAATTCTGTTTATTATCTAAAACATGTCAAAATTCTCCCACTCGAAAATTTTGAAACGGAATAAAAAATAACTATATTTTTTAGTTTTTCAAAAAAAAAATGTACAAAAATTACCAAAATTTTTAAAATTAAAAAAATTACCAACAAAACAACTATACTGGGTGTACTCTTATATAACTCTTCTTGTTCTGTGTCTACACTTTCTTTTTTTTTTTCGATTAAAACTTCCAAGAAGAAAAAAGATAATCGCTTAAATAAGACTCTAAGAAAATACACGAACAATCTTTACGAAATTAAAAAAAAAATCTAAATTTCTGTGATATTTTCTGCACTATATACTTGCATATTAAATCATTATAAAAAAAAAAATCAAAAAAAAATTAGAGGCAGATTGGTATTATAACTAAATGATTCTAAAGAACAATTCTTGTTAGGACAACACTTTCATATACAGGCTATTTCGTATAGAATTAACTTTCTCTTTCAATAAAATATAGACATTCAAAAATAGTATCATATACTTGTATAGCTGCATGCTCTTCATAATAATGGTTAGTGACTGTGAAAACGGGAGTGTTTTTTCTATTAATTTTTATATGGAATACCCTGTATATTTTTAAGGTAAAGACAAAAGTAGATTGCCAACTGAATAAATTTGAAACGCTATTTTGGGAACATTATTTCCAAGTATGTACAGTATTCAGAAATTCTAATTGTAACACTTCAATATTTTTTTTCTTTACTAAATATCTACCATTTTCCCAAAGGATAATTTTCTGAAAAACACAAATTTCGATGAATGGGTAAAAACCACAACTTTGAGGTACCTTTGGAAGCGAACTCCAATTAAGGTTTAAGGTTTGAAGTAACTCAGAATCTTGGCCTTTTCAGATCTTCTTTATTTGCTCTAGGAAAGCAATAGCCTTTCCAAAGATTCTGATTTTGGTGGGAGCTAAAGAGTGGCTTTTCAACCACAGCAGATTTTCAGTTTAGTTATTCCTTATCTGGTGCTTTCTAAGTCTTCTATAGACTTACCAAAAAAAAATATGTTAACATGTGTACGGTCAAGATTTATTGGTTTTGACATGAGTCGACGTAATATACTCTCTTAAGTACCCAACCAAAATAATTGAAGATACGAGTGGATGAAGGTGCTATGTCGCATTTTAAAAACTGTCTTTTTTGCATGAATCAAGGTTTTTTGTACCCATCTTTCACATAGCATCATCGAAAATTCCAGAAATTCAAGAACACTCGAGTCTTGTGGATGTATGAAGGGGTTATGTTACACTACTTTTGAGAAAATTACATAAAAAAGCTTAATTTCTGAAAAAGTTTGATTTTGTAACACAACACCTTCATCCACTCGTATCTTCAATTGTTCCAACATGAATATGAAGCTCCAAAATTGATTGGCAGATAAAGGTACAACGTGGTGTGTGATCTATTTCGGAACAAACTTTTGGATCGGCAAATCGCATCTGTATTTTTCTGCTGTGGATCTTTTCGGCTTTCTTTTCGTAGAAGTTAGTAGAATAGAAAAATGAGAATTCTGGCACAAAAATTCGATATGATTTAACATAAAATTCAAATTTTTATATGGTCGTGGTGGGGCTGAAATGTGAATTTGAACCTATTTAATTTTAATTTTAGAAAAAGGGGTGGTTTTAGATTACCAATATAAATCATATGTTTGAAAACACACAATTAGAATTCATGGATGCAGTACTTCAAGTATAGAAGATATACCGTACATCATTTTATTCAAACTTTAAGGGCGTAAAATAGACTTATTTTAAAAGTGATAGGCCAAATCTGTTTCCTAGCGAAATGACAGACTGTATTCATTGAATTCTGTACAGGTGTCTCACCAAAGACTGGATGTTTGATTATAGCTCTGTTTTTAGTTTTAGAAAAAGTCTCTTACACATACAAAAGTTTTATAGAATTCAAAGCTGCATAACCTAAAAATATTTTTTGACTATACAAGATGTTCCAAAAGTAGGAAAACGCATACGTACCCATTTATTTTAAGGACCGTATATATTATGCCATTTTTAAATTCTACATAGGAAAATAGCATCACTTTATATAAGCTATCTGTAATAAAAACCTTGTTATTTACGCTTTTGTAAAAAAATGACTCTGCTGCAATCTTTCGGATAAAGCGGCGTAGTTTATATATGCATTTACTGTAGATATTCATATTTTAAATACCATACATACATACTCAGCTTGATACAACAGTGAAAATAAAAATCAATATAATTATACTGGGTGAGTTTTTTATCTTGAGACAACGCACCAAATCAAAAAAAGAACTTAATAAGATTTGTCATAATGTAATAATAATAAACAATAATAAGGGGGCTCACTGAATGGTGCCTAACTCGATACCCCCATATTGTATTGCAGGTTCGGATTCTACGCCATCAAGTATGTAGTTTTTGTTTGAAACTTTTTTTCGATTCGTAACATATTGCGCTGTAATCGTAAAAACATTATTGTGAACGTCTAGAAAAAATACACAAAAAAGAGAAGCAAGCAAACATGATTTTGTGTTTTTTTATTTTAACATAAACTAACATTTCAAAAAGCCATGTGTTCGAAACTGTGCCCCTTCACTTCGATACATTTATTTATTCGCAATTGGAATGCTATTCAACGATACAAAACCGTACTTTATTCAGTACTTGACAAGCTGTGAATACTTACACATTGTCCGATCCCCATTTAGATTATTAATTATTAATCCAATACAAATTAGTTAGTGTTGAATGTTTGAACAGTAATGGAGGCGATAACAGGTGTCCACTATAATCTTCACTACACCCTATATCTTCGCTTAATTGGATGATCTCTGGATGTGAAAAATTTAAAATACGAATATCTACAGCAAATGCATATACAAACTACGCCGCCTTAACCGAAAGCTTGCAGCAGGACCTTTTTTCACAAAAGCGTAAATAACATCGTTGTTATTACAGATAGACATATAGTAGCTTATATAAAGTGATGTTAGTTTTCTTCGTAGACTCTAAAAATGGAATAATATATAGGATGTTCCATTTAAAATAACGGAGTAAATATGCGTTTTCCTACTTTTGGAACACTCTGTATAGTCAAAAATATTTTTAAGTTATGCAACATTGAACTTTGTACAACTTTTGTATAAGAGACTTTTTCCTAAAATGAAAAATTGAGCAGTCTTTGATGGGACATTATTTTGAGTAAAGTTTGAATAAAGCGGTACGGGACGTCTTTTATAGCATATCATAGATTTTGAAGTTTTGCTATTAATATAACATGTGTATTTTTCTAAAAATACTATTCTATTAAAAAAGAACTATTAGCTTTTTTATAATATATTAAGTTATAGTCGAAATTAGTAAAAGTAGATCAATAGAATCAACAACCTTTGTTGAAAATTATCTTTTTTTTCCATTTCTTTCCATACGATACTTATCAATAATACAATACGTAAAAATCGATGTGTACTTACCACAGTTATACTGAATACCATTGTTAAATGTTTATATGTTAAATGTGTTGTAACTTAGTAGCCTAGTGCCAGATATGTAATTAGTAATTTATTGTTAGTATTTAAATGTCAAAGATGTACGTAGTATCTTTAATGTATGTTAACCGTTGTCGTTTCATTATGCATATACATGCGACTAAAATATCACTTGAACAGCAGGAGGACATAAAACAGCGGATCAGAAGGTAACATATTGCTTTTCCAAAACTAAAAATAAATTTGTCGTCACATATCCGAAACTGCATATAATAAGTACATTATATCCATATTTTAACGTCAACATCATCCGTATATCACACGTGCTTAGAGTCTATTTCATCCGTTAAAAGCTTTCCTCTGACATATACGAATGCAGGCAGGTAGGTCGTATCATAAAATAGGTATGTACTAGATTGTTGTTTTGCCTTCGGGACACGGGCAAATCGATACCTTAATAACTGTGTATTGCTATGCATTATCATCGATTCCGTTGAACATGCGAGCGTTCTTCAATTTTACATGGGAAAAGGGATTAGGGGGCGTATTTTCCTCTATTACATATTTCAACTCTAAATGGAACGCCTGTGAAACGTATAGTTTGGATAAATATATTATGAAATTGGAGGAAAATTTGAGTTTAATCCTTTCAAAGACTTGTTATTACCATAAATTTAATCGAGAATTTTTTACATTTCATTATAAATAATAGAATTTTTACTGCGAGAAAGGAAATTTGTGTCAAAAAACATATCCTGCCAAAGGCTAAAGTTCAAAAGAAAAATTTCGCATAAAATTTCTTCTGCATACGGAAAAAATTAGGTAATTTTTCTTGGTGAAAATCACTGGTAAATTTACAGAAACTTCAAAAAAAGGGAAAAAATTCTAGAAATTTGTCCATGATACAAGTATTTTCTTAAATGGAATGGGAAAATTTCTGTTTCTTCTAATATTGTATCTAATATTATTAAGATAAATATTAATATGTCTCGGGGAAAAATTTAAATTTCTTACAATTTGGAAAATAACAGTTTTGAACAAGGTAATTTTCAAGTGGTTAGGAAACAGTAACAAACTGTTATAACTGAACT
The DNA here is from genome assembly GCA_004143645.1 of Protaetia brevitarsis. NCBI lineage: Eukaryota > Metazoa > Arthropoda > Insecta > Coleoptera > Scarabaeidae > Protaetia > Protaetia brevitarsis. Next base: position 11,198 of record RXPK01003281.1, read on the forward strand.
TGACGAGATACACAGACTTGCATATTCAGGAATAACAAGTGCAATGACGACTATTCCTTCCAAAAAAAAGGGACTATTACTCAGGTCAACAACAAAGGACCGAAGACAGAGCCTTGAGGTATGCCCTGGGAAACATTAATTACTAAGAAGTATTGAAAGTTGCGCTTTCTTCTAGTGGTGTAATAACAGTAAAATACGTTGATAAAACTCTTAATATTTGTTTTAATTTAACTGACATAATTTTATGCTCACAGCTTTTTTTTTTATAACACTATGTAACACGTTTTTTGTCCTTGAGTAGTAAGCGTTATTTCCAACTTATTTATGCTTCAAAACAATAGAAAAATGCTTTTATTCCACTCTAATTTTGCTTTTGTGACTAGGACAACGAAAATTTGAAATATACCCACATATGTATATCGTATGTCCACTTAAGTATGAGACAAATGGGAAAAAAAATTTATTGTTGAATTTGTAAAAAAAAATATGTAAAATAGAAGTTGGTGCTTCTTTAAAAAGATATTTTATATTCAAACTTAGTTAAAATGCGTGGTTTTGCTATAAATTAAGAAAAAAAATTAATTGTCTTGAGAATAAAACACGCTTATTTTTAAAGATACCAAAAAGCTCCATTAGCAAAAAGTTCCTCAACTCACTAAATGTGCCAAAATACAAATTTTCAAAGTAGAAATCAAAGAAATGGAATTCTACAAAATTACACAATATGAGCCAAACATTGAAAAAATACTTTTTTAATTTTTGTGTTTTTTCGATTTTTAATTGAAAGTTGGTATTTTGGCATATTTAGGAATTTGAAGTACTTTTTTTCTAATAGAACTTTAAAAATATATTTCTAAAAAAAGCACTGCCTTTTATTTTATATAAATTAATTTTTTTGTAGATTCAATAATATTTTTTTTGCCCCCATTAGTCTCATATTTAAGTGGATACAGTGTATATCTCCAATATTTTCTCCTTACGGGTGAGCTTTTTAGGAAAGTCATCGCAGTCGGGAATCTTCTTAATTTGAGGTCCTACGAAGACACCGGCTTTGACCTTCGCCTCAGTAGCTTAGGAAATCATTTTTCAAGCTGTTTCATGGCTGCTGACTCCGTACCTAGAGCTTTCGCAAATTATTTTATAAGCCCCAACTTTATGTGCAGTGGTGGCATCAGCACCTTTAGAGGGTCTAACAGTGGCTCCCATTTGATATTGTTTTCTCCTATAGAAAACTCTGTCCTCTGTGGCCAGTCGCGCTTGTTGTAGTGTGCATTGGTGTCCCTGCTGTCCCAGAGACAAAGATAACATGGGAATTTGGTGAAACCACCTTGCAGATCCATGAGTAATGACACCATTTTGAAGTCGCCGATGACTTTCCACCCATACTTGTCATACTTCAAAACTTTCAACAAGGTCTTGATGTTAAAGTGATCCTCTTTGAGATGCACTGAATGACCCAGGAGAAGAGATGGAAAGTTATTACCATTATGCAGCAGTACTGCTTTTAGGCTTCTTAAAGAGTTGTCAATGAAGAGACGCTACTCAATAGGGCTTATAGGCAATTCCAATTGCCTCAAATAGCCGAGTCACATCGTGGCAAAAGCAGAGCCAATCTAGATAGGTGAGAAAGTTAGAAAAAGTTTGGTGACGCTTTTTTATGATCTACGACTCGCACAGTTTCATCCAGCAAATTCCACTGTTTCAGCCTAGAGGTCAAAATCTCAGCATTGGACTTGGAGAGTCCAAGATCTCTAACTAAGTCTTTCTACATTGATCATGTCATCTGATTCTACAATATTTTCTTCACACTCCGACTCGCTGTTGCTGATTGAAGACGCCTGATCTATCTTAGGAGGAGTAGGTAATGGAAGCTGAGGGCTGTGTAATACTGGGGCCATGGATGAAGGAAGATCCGGATACATGACAGCAGGTGCATTTTTGCCAGTACGGCGTTTGGAAGGGTCCACAATGCAAAAGTAGCAGTTGCTTGAGTGGTCAGTGGGTTCCCGCCAAATGCTTGGAATTGCAAATCTCATGGATCTCTTTTCTCCCCTATACCATCCTCTTGTCTTAATAAACTGACCACAAACATAGCAAAACGCGTCTGCTTCATGTTTGCAACCTCTTGGAAGCCATCATCTAATTAGAAAATAGGTATAGTGAAATGAGAAGTACATATACACACCGTTTTGAGCGCTGAAATCGTGGGACGAGTCTATTATATCAGCTTTAGGAGTGTACACGTTTTGAATGGAGGGACGTTGGAACATTGGATCTGTCAAAATTTAAAATAGCGCCCGAACAATATAGTAATAAATTATCAAAGCAGGTTGAGTGGTTGAGACACCTTCGTTGTGATATTTTTGTTTTGTTTTCCAAAAAAAAAAAACAAATCCAAAGCCGAAAATGCAGATACTTGTCACTTTGACAGACATATTTATTGTCATTCCTATCGTAAATGAATTCACTCCCGTCACTGATGCCTTTAGTTCCCGTATTCTACGTCGAACGACATAATATGTACTTCTCATTTTGGTTTGCTTGTAAATTTTAAAATACCATTGTCTTGGTCACAAAAGCAAAGTTTGTGGGAAATAATCGACTGTTTTTATACTTTTCTGACATAAGAAAATAGGAAATGACAGTTACAACCCAAAGACAAAAAAATTAATAGAAATTGTTACATAGTGTAATAAACACTAATAAATACATTGCTGTAACAACCTACATATATGTCAAACACAGGGAATAACTAGATATTAATTCTAACACTCCCTCTTCTTCCCGTGTTTGGAACTATTCACTAATGCCCATTGCCTTGTTTGTATTACTCTTGGACTTTCAGCCCGAAAATTTTTCACCCACTCCATTTGTGCTGTCATGTGACTGGTGGGTCCGGAATCGGTGTACCAATCGCTCCTACCCTTCAAACCGATTTCTACATGGACACGCGCAGGCACTACATCTTCTCCCTCTTCACTGCTGCCGTCTTCTTTACGATCGTGCATGGACCTGGAGTTCTCTTCTGTTCTGCTACTGTCAACTTTATGTACATGCACAGATTCGGCTTTCTTACCGATTTCCTTACTGCAATTCTTTCTCTTGCTTGGATCCTTTTTCCAGCAATCTGCCTCTTTGTGTCCTTGTCGCTTGCAATGGTTACACTTCCCAGCGAAATGTTTCCGTCTACCTTTATTCAGATGCGCGGATTCACCTTTTCTCGTCGATTCTCTATCTGCTTCTTGCAATAACTTTGTAACAACAAGATCTGTTGTGACTGCTTCTACACAGCTTTCAAGCGCCATAATTAGTGGTTTGTAATCCTTAGGGAGACTTGCAAGGTAATTACCCCCCCTTAACCTAACCTTGCCTTTTCTTGTGTACCCCTCCCATGATGACACTATTTAAGTTGTATCGAAAAAGAGCCGACCTTTTTTTTTTTTAGTTAAAATAAAAATATCATCTCCATTACCCCTTCCCCCCCCCCCCCCCCCCTCCCCATAAACTCAAGTTGTATACGCGCCTGCCTGGGCCCATAACCTATTGAGAGTTGCGCTTTCTTCTACTGGTATAATAACAGTAAAGTACGTTGATAAAACACCAATATTCGTTTTAATTTAACTGACAGATACAATTTACGTCATAGCTCTCAATGTTAATCAACTAAAAAATTACGTAACTCCGCCTAACACTGTTGTCCCCTTATGATTTTGAATGTATCAAAACTTTGAATTTATCTAACCCATAGACTTTTGGACAAATTGAAGAAGAATGCGAACAGAAAATGCGTTTTATTTCGACCTTGGATTGTCCAGTCGAATCATCTTCTACCTCAAAATTGGGCTTCCTTCTAATCTAATTTAACAAAACGTACTTACATTTTCCTAATTTACAAAAAAAGAAAATTCAAAACACCGAATTCACCGAATTAAACAATATGTTACCTTCATCTTTTGTGCCATCTAGAAATCAAAACAGACTTATTAGAAGTGCAAAACGAATGCTGATTCAGCCTCTAAGAAATCACCATCATTAATCATAACTAATCGATCAAAATTGTTGTTTTCCTTCAGTGTTTTGTTTCGTTATTATTAGCATAAATGAAGGGACCAAAATCAGCAAGCCAACATTATATAAAATATAAACGTAATATACATCTGCAATTTTGATTCCATTCATTTCGAAGGGATGTTGAAATGGTTTGCCTTTCCTTGTTCTCTTTTTAAAACAGCGAAGCAAATCACAAAGGATGTCAGGTTTCTTCATATCTCTCTAAAACCACTCTTGTATATACAGGGTGTATCAAATAAAAAAGTAAATTTTGCTTGGGTGTTAACTACAGGACATATAAAGCACAAATCCGCGAAACCGGATTTCATCATTAAAAAATAAAAAAAGAGTAAAATTTAGAGTCAAAAAATCTCTAGTCCTGTTGCAAGGAAACGTCATGTTGAGCACCCGCTAAACGTGGTATTATGTATAACTACATTGCACTCATTTAGTATTATTCTTAATGGTATGCCGTAAGTTGATTTAATGTCATTCTGAATAAAATAAAAGCCACTGTGCTCTTGTAAAAATAGCAAAACTGAGGCATTTTAAATTTCTTCTTTTTATAAAATAAACATTCCTTATTTGTTAAGAGCATTCTACGTAAGTCTACAAAGTATTATTTTTAATATCCTAATAAGACGGTCGAGTTTCACCGGATATGCGACTTCAGTAGTTACAAAAAACGTAAATATTTTTCTTTTGCTTTGTCGAATCGAAAGTCAGTTGTTAATAAACGGTACCACATGAATCTGAGTTATTTCTTTTGGATTTATTTAATCAAATAACGCAAAATGAATTGAATCGAATTACACAGAAATAAATGTAGATACAGAAAATTTGCAAAACGCGCTTTTTTACTGATATCGCGCGAAAACGAATCTATACATACCCGCGCTTTTGCCGATGCATCAAGCTTCGATTTTCTCTATATGAAATCATGATGGTCCTGAAAAGGATCGTTGTTTCGAGACGGGAAAAATTTAAATAAAATGTTCGAAGCGGCGATTCACACAAAACTAACAGCGGTAATGGCTGAATGATAGTGGTATGTGGGGGTACACTCGGGATAGCATTTAGGTTGGGCACAGGTGCGTCTCTAGCCCACGCATTTACAAAATATTTTTTTTCTCGTTAATGCTTACAGATAGACCCCCTGTGCATTAAGACTTTTTGATCGTATATGATTACAGCTGCTACATATTATTATATTTATCTCTATATCTGATATATCCTGTATATACAATACATATTACATGGTAGAGGTACAATATACAATATCATATGCGACAAAAAAAAACCTGATATAAAACATAATCATATAGTTACCTACCTATATAAATGTTGTTATATATTCCTCTGAGAAAGTGACAATAGATATTTCAATAGATAAACATACATATACGATATTAACATAAAACAGGCTTGTTATTGTTAGAAGTATTCTTGATAAATGTGTACCCCTTAAACGTGGACAGCCTGTATTTTGAAGAAGAATCAAGAACTCAAATAGTAATTGATTGTTTTGCATTAATAATTTTGTGGAGTAACACCACTTCTTCGTTAAAGTTTTAAATTGGTTAAGATAGATGATAATATAAAGCGTACATACAGGCAGTCCACGAAATCGATGTTCGATTCGCTGTTTCATTTCAATGTAACACTGTTTTTATGTGTCTTTGTGTCAGATGGGACAGAAGTCCAGAAGTACAGGAAAAAAAAACAGCAACAACTATTTTCACTCTTTGTAACTTTGGTAGCCATTAAAGCGTTTTCAAAAAGTCACAAAATGGTATTTTATGTACTTTAAAGACACACCCGCACCGTTAACTGATAGTTACTTGTACGATTTCTCTTTCTTTTTCTACTGTTCTATACCATGCTATCTCTCTTTCAATTCTTTATCTGTATATGTTGTTTAGTATTTCTTAGCATTGCCAACCAAAATAAATAAATATATACAGGGTGGGCCAATAGTGTGGAAAAATCATACAGCACCCATTCTGTAGAACATACAACAAAAATATTATATACAATAATTATAAAATAACAAATCGGGAGGTTTTTAGTTTAAAATTATCTGAAAATATACAGAGCGTTCAGTAGAAGAGTAGCGCTGTAACACCCAATCTTTTTTAATGGAACTATATATTTTTAAAGATTATAATATTGCATTGAAGTAGCTTTACGAATATAAAAAGTTTTCTTTTTATTTTTGATTGCTGGGTTGCCAGGTTTATTCAAGATATACATAGTGTCCAGTAGAAGAGTAGTTAACACAAGCTAAAGAGGAATAATTCCATTTAAAAAATAGAAATAAATGACACTTGTGTAGGGTCATCCCCTATCTGCATAATTACCAATATTGTTTCTGAAACATTAACACCACAGTTATTATGATGTATAAAACTGCTTCGTTAACAGCTAAAACCTACTTCTGCTACTTTTCGTAGCAGTTTTCCTTAAATAGCGGTACACGATAAACAGATAAACTGTTTCTACAACTTTGCACACAGCCCAAAAGTGTCTTTTATTACCGCTATTCACTCAATATTTATATGAATTTATATTGCGTATGTGAATAGCAACTAATAATGATCTACTAATATAAATAATTGATTAATATATGAAAAAGTGTAGTTTCTTGAACGGAAAAGTATAAAATGGCATTTTCTATAAATTTTAAAACGGTGATTGTAACAAGTAACAATAATAACTAGTAATAGGTTCTGAGGGGTTACGTTCCATAATGATCGAGTTTCTATAATGATGTATTGTGCTTTTCCATAGATATTTCTTAACCAAAATCGATATAAAAACTAGGAAAACTAATCAGCGAAACTTACATTGTGTGGGGTTGTTACACAAAATAACTATTATTACTTGGAATAAAATTGTCTCCACCTGTGCTTGATAGAAACAATATTTCTATGTAGTTGTTAGAGAATTCTGTTTATTCTCTATTCTCTTATTTATTTAAGCGGATGCGATGTTCGTATATTCGTTATTTCTAGAAGGTTTTTTTTATCGCTTACGCTTGTCATTTATTTAACACACCACTAAAATATAATATAATAAGTATTTTTAGAAATATCTCCTTTATTATATTTTCTTGGCAATAATTTTTCTTTACAGGAGTAGTAAATAAAAGTGGTGAGTTAGTTGCCCCAATTTATCTTCAATTTCAGTTACTCATTCTTTTTTCCTCTTGCCTGACGTTTCGACCAATTTAAGTCTTTTTCAAAGGTTAAAACTTTTACTCATACAGATGTTGTATTTTTGGATAAATGCATTTTAGTTGGTTAACAACTATATTTTAAAATGTTTGTGTCAGTTGCTGTGTTTGTTTTAATGTTTTTAAAAGAACGTATGGCATAAATAATTATACAGTGTGTTAAAAAAAGGTTGTCGGATATTTTACCCAATTGTAGTACTGGTGGAAATAAACAAAAAAGTCTTAGTCAACATGGGTCCGCAATTCAACTGTTTTTGACATATAGTCAATTGCATATTGTTTTAGTAGGATAAAAATTTTCAAAGAAATTCTGATCGCAATGTAAATTAAACAAATGTTTATTTAAAGTAAAACTAAAGAAATTGTTCTACATGTCCACCGTTCATTTCTAAGCACGCTTCACACCTTCTTATGAAAGATCGACGCAATATTTCGAAAATTCCTGGAGTCCTCCGAATTTCCTCGCAACAATTTACGATTCGTTGCCTGAGTTCTTCCAAATTGTTTACAGATCGTGCGTACACTAATTGTTTAGATGCTCCCAAACATAGAAGTCTAGAGGTGTCAGGTCAGGGGACCTAGGAGGCCATGCAGTTGGTCCACCCCGTCCTATCCATCTCTGTTGTAATCTTGATTTAAGAAATTTCTAACTACGATGAAAAATGCGCAGGAGCTCCATCGTGCATAAACCACATATTTAATCTGTTAAAAAGTGGCACGTCTTCCAACAAAACGGGTATTCATTTCTTAAAAAATCCAAGTAACTTGTCCGTTAAACGATTAGGGAGAAATACTGGACCATTAAACAGTCTCCAAAAATAGCAAGCCAAACATTTAGCGAAAAACGGTTTTGGTGATGCAGTTCAACAACAGCATGGGGATTTTCATCTGCCCAGACGTGATTGTTATGAAAATTGAATATTCCGTCTCTTGTAAACCCAGCCTCGTCACTAAATAAAATCTGAGTCGCAAAATTAGGAGTTTCTGCCAGCTTTCGTAAAACCCAATGACAAAAAACCCTACGTGCATCATAATCGTGAGGAGCAAGAACTTGCACGCGTTGAATGTGATAGGGATAGAGCTGCTGTTCCCGCAGAATTCTCCAAATGAGAAGATGACTGACGTTCAGTTCTGCGGCAAGTCTTCGGGTGCTAATATTTGGGTTGTCTTCTACCCGTCTCAAAATATCTAATTCTACTGCGGGAGAAGAATCTGATCTAGGTCTACCAGAACCACCATTAATTTTAAATGAACCAGTTTCAGACAGCCGAATATGAAGTCTTGAGAAAATGTTATCACTCGGTAACAACCGATTTGGAAATTCTTCGGCATACATACGCCGTGCTTCAGTGGCATTACCATTCGCACGACCGTACATAAAATGCATATCGGCCATTTCTGTATTTGTGTACCTATGCAAAAAAAAATTGACGCAAATGATAAATAATCTGATGACAGATGTCTGACAGAACTAATTTTAAGTCACAATCAGTTGTTTGACAAAGGGAACTATTCTCAAAACCGAAAAATGTTTTGCTTTTATTTTAAAAATATGCAATCGACTATATGTCAAAAACAGTTGAATTGCGGATCCATGTTGACTAAGACTTTTTTGTTTATTTCCACCAGTACTACAATTGGGTAAAATATCCGACAATCTTTTTTTAACACACTGTATATGATGAAAATTAAACCTTTTGATTATTTGACAAATTGTGGACTATTTAAGTTAAAAATGGAATCAAAGTTTTAACCTTTGAAAAAGACCTAAATTGGTCGAAACGTCAGGCAAGAGGAAAAAAAGAATGAATAACTGAAATTAAAGATAAATTGGGGCCACTAACTCACGACTTTTATTTACTACTCCTTTATTATGTTTGTTAGTTCATTTTTACATTTTTTAACAGTAAAAAACATCTATGATACAGAGATGCCACAAAATAAACATGAACTGTTTCTTACAATAAAATGTTTCCTGAATTTATAATATCAAAGAAATATAGCCTTTATGTATTTATCTTTGTTCCTTGTATTACTATCAGCACCCAAATTCATATAAATAACAACACAATACACAAATTATTATTTGACTTTCAGTTACAAGTTGCTACCAACGTTACTTACTAGAATAAAATACAACCAACATATATTGCAATAGTTTAGTGCCAGTTATTATAATAATATCAATGTGATTTTAATAACAAGGGAAGCTATTCAAATATATTTGACAAAAACTTACTAAATCCTTCAATTTAGTAATCACATAAAAATAATGTTTTTTTTTATTACAAAAGCACTGAAGTTACGACTACAAAATGCAACAAATTAATAAATTATCAAAAAATTGGAAATCAATTTACTCATTTAAATTATTATTATCTCCATTCCTTACCGGTGCTGTAAAAAAAACAATTCATATCATTGAAAAAAAAATCCTTTCTGCGACACGCGCCTCCCAAAGTCATCAAGACGATCTAAATACCCCCTATACGACAAAATTTGCGCGACTCATATTCGTAAAGCTACTTCAATGCAATATCTTAATCTTTAAAAATATACAGGACATTCCATTAAAAAAGATTGGGTGTTACAGCGCTCCTCTTCTACTGAAAACTCTGTATATCTTCAAATAACTTTAAACTAAAAATCTTCCGATCCGTTACAATTATTGCATATAATATTTTGTTGTATGTTCTACCGAATGAGTGTTATATCACTTTTCCATACTATTGGCCCACCCTGTATACTTATACATACAAGGAAATGTATTGTTCCATTTGTACTCGCAAAAAAAAATCTCTGAATTCTCCACTTACCTACATGTGAACCAACTAAAAATGGGACGATACAATTTCTTAATCAGTCAGGAAATTACAACACGGGTCCGAGTTACTGCGTGGGACATAAATACGAACTGCATATAGGTACGCGTTTGAATATCCCGCTACTGTCTGTCCCAACTGGCACGAAATTATCTGCCCATTCTATACCACTTTTGTGAATCTATGTACGACTTCAAATGTGTCTAATGTCATGTCTGTGCTTGCGTTAATGCGCTTGATCGCCTTGAGATGTCTCTAAATGTCTGTCTGTATGGCTAGTTTTTAGTTGATTTGCTTACAAGTAGAATTTGGTGTGAATAAAATCCTCATTCCATCGGTCTTCACATTGAGAATAAATCGTCTGATTTATTTTTTTAATAAGCTGTCTGGAACATTTAGTGGTTTCAAGTTGGTGAAAATGTATGTGGCAGTTTGAGGTTATATACATATACAACGTGTGTATAAATTGTCGCAAAAGCTATACGCAGCGACATTCTTCCTTCGTTTCTGAATCTAAAATCTAAATGGTAAAATTTGGTACTATGCTTCATGCGTCTAGCGAGCCACTTGAAAGTAACATACATTTGCAACACTGTAGTCGCATACCACCGTAATGGTAGTTACAATACTTGTCAAAATTGACAGGACCGGAATTACAAATGACAAATGTATAACACAAATGATAATAGGGAAAAGCAAATAAAAAGCTTTATTAAAACAGAAATTAGTAGTTTTGATTTTTCGAACGCATCTCTTGTAATAAATTAGCGGACACTATTACCTACGCATATGTTCAAATTGATATCCGTCTGTTTGGTAAACACATTTGCAATCTACGAGTATTTGTTTGTATTACTTGTTCAAGCCTTTCCGGTGTAATTTCTAATACTGCCGCGTTAATTCGTCCTAAACTTCGTCAGCGTCTTGTGGAGGTGTTGCGTAAACTTTCACCTTTATGAAACCCAAACAAAAAAGTCTAAAGGATTTAGGTCGGAACACTGCAAGGCCATAAGATAAGGACCACCGCGCCAATCCACCTGTTAGGAAAGTGTTCATCCAACCACTCTCTCACATTACGAGAAAAAATGTGCCGGAGCTCCATCACGCATGTAAAAACATGTTACGGCGTATATTCAATGGTATCTCGTCAATAACTTGTTCTAATACATTTAAATACCCGTGGCATCAAGTCGATTTGGCAGATAGATTGGCCCAACGACACGTGATGTTATTATACCCAGCCAAACATTAACTGAAAACTTTCTTTGGTGACCGTATTCCCGAAACGCATGAGGATTTTCATCTGCCAAATGGTGAAAAATATGGGTATTGAGTACACCATCTCTGGTAAACATAGACCTCGTCGGTCCAAAGAACACCTCTTAAAAAGTCGCAATCTTCGGAATCCTATTTAACTAATGCCAAAAGTTTAAACGGTGTATGTTATCGTTTTTCAGAGAGCGGCTGCACCTAGTTATATGGTATGATAAAGAAGGTTTTCACGTTGAACCAAATGAACGGTCTTATTACTGCGGATATTGAATGTGGCGCCAACTGTCGAGTACTGACGGAGGGATCTTCATGTACTGAGTCAAGAATTCCTCTTCCAGTTGTAATGTACGCCGTTTTTCTAGGTCGACCAGCGTTGGCATTTATATTCTAAACGAACCAGTTTCACGTAGACGTTGGTCCAGCCGTCGAAATACGTTCCAGTAGGATGTCTCCGGTTTGAAAACGTACGCGATATTCCTGTTCTGCCATGTTAGCGTTTCTATTACAAAAACCGTATACCATATACATATCGGCATATTCATTAAATGTAAAACCATTGTAAAATAAACAAAACAATAAGACGAGACGATAAAAACACTGAAACAGAAAAACTAATCAAGGAATACGAGTAATCACGAAAAAGAGCAGACCTTGCATAAAATTGAAACACTTCAGATTAATGTCAAAATTTGACAGTAATGGTTTTGATTGAAATCAAATTAGAATAACAAAGTCATTGTCCACAATGTTGCCAAATGTGTTTTTCAATGAGAGGATGCTTATGAGAAATGTTGAAACCAGGCTCTAAAATCAAAAAAGAAACTGTTTACGAAAAAACAGAAATAAGAAATCGTCTAAATTCAAAATTGCAGCTATATAACCGACAAATAACGAACACAAAACGCTTATTAAGGAATAAAAAACCGAACTTCAAGACCTCGTGAAGACTTATGAAGCATAGTACAATATTTTACCATTTAGATTTTCGATTCAGAAACGAACGAAGTATGTCGCTACGTGTAGCTTTTGCGACAATTTATACACACGTTGTATATGATTCTGATTCATATAGGTTAGTAATCATATACATAATTTCCTAGATTACCAAATTTCTTTTCATTTATTGAGGAAAAAGGCATTAATTACGCTAATTACAAAATATTGCACATGAAACAATCTTCAAGAGCAAGTTTTTTAAACTTGAATTCAAATTTTAAACGTGTTTTTTTTTTTTAATATAGGCACTGTTATAACTTATAAGTTTTAACGTTTTTAACTACATATATATTCACACCGATTCTACAAACTCATACTTCTATTTCCTAAATAGTGGAAATTTTCGAACCCCTAGTATATGATTAGCTTTTTGTACGTAGTAAGAAGTTATGTGCTATGATGATAAATTGCATGTATATTTACTGAGTATTGGTTGAGATTGTATTAAGTTGATTTGTATACATACATAGAGAAAAGAAAGAAATCCCTGTACATATTGATGCAGTATGCTGTATTATGTAAAATCTGCAATGGAATTCTATTTGAAGCTTTGTTTGGAAGCATATTTATAAGATGTATTTGGTATGTTTTTTTTATGCATTTTGGTAAAAAAAAAAGAAAGTCCGGTGTCATAATAAAATACTTTCCTGTACTTAAAAATATATCAGCAAAATGGTTAAGTGTATTTAAACTTTACCGGTTCTTAGGATGGCTTGCTGAATAAGTGATGTTTCAGGATGGTCAATTTAATGTCATTAGGAACGCATACCATTAGTACCTGAATTTCGTTCTAGCAGCTATATCTCCCTTGACAGCCGCTAAAAACGTGAGCCCTAATGTGTTGTACACTGTCGAACGCGCTTTTCGACGAGGATTCCATTTCTGACAGCACCGTCACGTCAGTAACCGTTTTGGAAATACCATGTGATTCAAATGATTGTCGTAAGAAAAACTGTTTTCCGGAAAAATATCATACTTATTACAATTAATGAGCGAAGTTAGCTACATACAAAAATTTCATACATTAAATGAATTTCTTGACATTTAGCACATTGGCGTGCCGTGTTGTAGTATCTTTCGATTATTTATCTTATATTTTTTTTTCAAATCGTTTATATTTATATCTAATATCACCAAACAATAGTATTTCTGAATTACTGTAAGAAAAATAAGGAATTTATCTGTGGTATTGCTCAACAAACAGGTAAAAAATCAAATATTAACATTAAGTGAAATAGTTTATTACATTTATAATTTTATAGGCTTATCAACACTTCAGCGCAATGAGCTGTCAAAAGAAAATTATACATTTTCATCCCTATAAAGTTTCTACGTACAGAAATTATTACCATTAGATCACGATAGGCGATTGGAATATTGTCATTGGTTTATAACAATTTAAGGACGATGACTTGCTAAAACAAATCATTTTTTCTCGATGAAGCCTGGTTTTATCTAACAGAACTATATCAATTTACAAAACTATTGTATTCTGTCTGCAGAAAATCCACACGAATTTCGAGAAACGCAATTGCATCCCATAAAAGCTGGAATTTGGTTAGCTATGTCCAGGCAACGAATAATAATTTCCTTCGAGGAAACTGTAACAGCCCAACGTTACCAACAGATGTTGGAATTGTTATTGTAAGAGTTAAAGAAAATGAGCTTGAAGCAGGTTATTTCAGCCACGATAATGCTCCAGCACATACTGCTCGACAACCTGCCCAATATCTTCAAAGTTTTTTGCTGACAGGATTGTTAGAGCACAAAAGATGGCCACCAAGATCGCCTGATCTAACCCCATTAGATTACTTCATGTTTGGCTATCTAAAAAAGTAGATCTATAGAAACCGCATGCATACCATAGAAGAACTGAGAGATGCAGTTTGTTCACTTAATAATTATACTAATTGTATGTTATAATTAAAGTAATAAATACATTTAGTTAAACACCAGTTAGTACTGAATTATAAAATCATAATTTAATAAAGTTAAATTAATTACATTTCATTTTTACAAGCAGAAACACCAAGCCATAGTCGTTTATATAATGCGAGTTCAAATATAGGTTCGTTTCCTTATTTATGACAGATCCGTTTACTTTCTATGTTCCAACACTGACTTAGTTCAAACCTTTATTACAAACACGCGACACCCTGTTACTATCTATAGGAGCGGAATTGACAATCATTTTGAATCTCTGTGTATTTAGTTTCTTCAAGATTGCTATCCTGTGCTATGTAGTCTATCAGAACAGGTACTTTAACGTATATTATTAAGGTAATGTTACTTAAAACAAAAGTAAGTATCAACCATATTGGTTATCTGCTAGAACGGAATGCAATCAATGGTATGTAACAAACGATGCAAAATTTAATTTTCCTTGGCCTAAAATTACAATGATTTCGATGAATTTTGAAAAGATTTAATTCAAATTTTGAATCAAGTACTCTAAAAATTAATTTAGCAAAAAGAAATAATTATAACACAAGAAGTATAATACTGAACTGTTTTCTAAAAATAAATCCCCAAAATATAAAATTTTATAACCTAAAATAATCCTTAAATAACTTCTACAGATATTGCTTCCACTAAATAACACTATGTAACACGTTTTTTGTCCTTGAGTAGTAAGCGTTATTTCCAACTTTTTATGCTTCAAAACAATAGAAATATAACTTTTATTTCCCTCTAATTTTTGCTTTTGTGGACTATGGACAACGAAAATTTGAAATATACCCACATATGTATATCGTATGTTCACTTACGTATGAGAGAAATGGGAAAAAATTTTATTGTTGAATTTATAAAAAAAATTATGTAAAATAAAAGTTGGTTGCTTCTTTAAAAACATATTTTATATTCAAACTTAGTTTAAGAATTCGTGTTTTTTGCTATAAATTAAAGATAAAAATTAATTGTCTTGAGAATAAAAGACACGCATGTTTTTAAAAGATAACCAAAAGCTCCATATGCAAAAAGTACTTCAACTCCCTAAATGTGCCAAAATACCAAATTTTCAAAAGTAGAAATTAAAGAAAGGAATGCTAACAAAATTACACAATTATGAGCCAAAATTGAAAAAATACTTTTTAATTTTTTTTTAAAAAATGTGTGGGTTTTGATTTTTACTTGAGTGGTATTTTGGCAGATTTAGGAATTGAGGGACCTTTTTCTAATGGAACTTTCATATCTTTAGAAATAAGGGTGATTATTCTCAAGACCATTTCTTTTTTTTTTTTCTTATTATAAGCAAAATTACGAATGTTAATTTTAACCCCCAAATATATTTCTAAAGAAGCACTGCTTTTATTTTATATAATTTTTTTTATAGTAGAGTATATATGTCAATATTTAAGGTGGGCACGAGTGGTATATCACCAATATTTTCTTCTTACCGGTGAGCTTTTAAGGAAACGTCATCGCAGTCGAGAATCTTTCTAATTTGGGAGGGTCCTACGAAGACACCGGCTCTTGACTTCGCCTGTCCCGGGCTGTCCCAAGACAGAATTATAATTTGTGGCGAAACCACCTTTCGCAGATCATGAGGAATGCACAACCGATTGAAGTCGCCGAGTACCTCCACCCCACTTGTCAATACTCAAAACTTTCAGCAAGGTGCTTGAATGTTAAAGTAATCCTCTTTGAGGTGCACTGAATGACCCAGGAGAAGACCTGAAAGTTATTACCATTAGCAGCAGTACTGCTTTGAGGCTTCTTAAAGAGCTGTCGATGAAGAGATGCCACTCATCTGGATTATAGGCGATTCCAATTGCCTCAAATAGCCCAGTCACATCGTGGCAAAAGCAGAGCCCATCTAGATAGGTAGAAAGCTAGAAAAGTTTGAGTGACGCTTTCTCTGATCTCACGACTCGCACAGTTTCATCCAGCAAGTTCCACTGCTTCAGCCTAGAGGTCAAAATCTTAGTATTGGACTTGGAGAGTGCAATCTCTAACTAAGTCGTTCTACATTGATCACGTCATCTGATTCTACAATATTTTCTTCACACTCCGACTCGCTGTTGCTGATTGAAGACGCTTGATCTATCTTAGGAGGAGTAGGTAATGGAAGCTGAGGGCTGTCTAATACTAGGGCCATGGATGAAGGAAAATTCGGATACATTACAGCAAGTGCATTTTTGCCAGTACGGCGTTTGGAAGGGTCCACAATGCAAAAGTAGCAGTTGCTTGAGTGGTCAGTGGGTCCCGCCAAATACTTGGAATTGCAAATCTCATGGATCTCTTTTCTCCCCTATACCATCCTCTTGTCTTAATAAACTGACCACAAAATAGCAAAACGCGTCTGTTTCATGTTTGCAACCTCTTGAAGCCATCATCTTATTAGAAAATAGGTATAGTGAAATGAGAAGTACATATACACACCGGTTTGAGCGCTGAAATCGTGGGAAGAGTCTATTATATCAGCTTAGGAGTGTACACCTTTTGAATGGAGGACGTTGAACATTGGATCTGTCAAAATTTAAAATAGCGCCTGAACAATATAGCAATAAATTATCAAAGCAGGTGAGTGGTTGAAACATCTTCGTTGTGATATTTTCGTTTGTTTTCCAAAAAAAAAAAACAAATGTAAAACCGAAAATGCAGATACTTGCCACTTTGACAGACATATTTATTGTTATTCCTATCGTAAATGAATTCACTCCCGTCACTGATGCCTTTAGTTCCCGTATTCTACGTCGAACGACATAACATGGACTTCTCATTTTGAGTTTACTTGTAAATTTTAAAATATCATTGTCTTGGTCACAAAAGCAAAGTTTGTGGGAAATAATCGACTATTTTTATATTTTTCTGACATAAGAAAATAGGAAATGACAGTTACAACCCAAAGACAAAAAAAATAATAGAAATTGTTACATAGTGTAATTAAAACAATATTTGCATGCGAAACTGTGAGTCACCAAATCTCTTTACAAAACTGTTAACACACTAGGACTTCATGATCTCACTTCGTTCAACAAGCCTACTTGATAATATGCTTGTATAAATTAGAAATGAACTCCCTTAGTAGTAATTTTTCTCTTCTGGTAATAGTCGAAATCATCTTTCTGACCAAAACGACAACAGAAAATTAGAATATACTTCTAAATAATGATTTTTTTGATTAAAAATCGATTTTTGTATAGCATTAACAATTTTTGATTCAATCACGACAAACATCTCCTAACCTACAAACCCTTGTTATTTCGAAATTTCAGGAACAGATGGCACGGGAAAGGATAGTAACTGGTCGAGTACAAATCCAAGTATGGTACAACGACGAAAGGAAAGAGCTAGTCGTTGCTGTATTAGCTGGAGATGATTTGGCGCCGCGCGATGAGAGTTTGGGATTTGGGAACTTACCAGAGGAAGCTTACGCTAGGATATGCTTGATGCCTATGAAGTGAATATCTTTGTCCGAGGAAACGGGATCGAAATTTAAAACAAAATCCTTTTTTATCTTAGGTCAGAGCAGCATTGTTTGCAAACGGAAGTAGCCCCACCTAGCCAGAATCCCATTTGGAACGCCAACTTGAGCTTCCCAGGCGTACCAGGTGAAGAACTGATGGAGAAGATGCTCGAAGTGACCCTTTGGGATTTAGTTCCGAATCACGAGCATTCGTTTCTGGGCGAATGTACTGTAGATTTGCAGAAAGCGTTCCTAGATGACAGAGCCATCTGGTGTCGATTGGAGGACCCTAGGCAATTACGCGGAAAGTCGCCACATACTTCACCTAGAGGCTCAATAGGAGGTATATTTACTCCTTTTACAGTCTCTTGATATTCCTACAATTCTTTTTATTCAACCAGGGACCAACAGAAGAACAGATTTCGGCAATCAACGAAGCATATCCGACGACGTAGACTCCATAGGTGAATGTGCCAGCTTGTTACATCCGGATCACGCGTGGGGCTCCAGAAGAGGATCCTCCCAATCCGAGCAATTAGAAGTTGAGGTCTACCAATTAGGGAAGGATTTCTCCAGGTCTCTTCCCGGATCGAGAAGATCGTCCTTCCAATCACCACAGGAACAACAGCAACAACAGCAAGACGACCTTCCAGCGATACCTCCGCCTAGTAGTTACTCTCGGGATAGAAGGAGAAGCAGTTGCACCAGGATGTTAAGAGATCCTGAGGAAATTTTGAAATCCTTGAAGGCCGTCAAAGGGGAATTGGGTCGGACTATGAGTTTCTCGGGCGAGAAAAGGCACAGAAGTAAGTGAAAACTGAACTGGAGATTCTTCTAGTCTTCTTCTTTTCCGACTTCTATTACCTTGTCTTCTTTTTCTTTCTGTTTTGGTGTCCGCCGACTTTCTATAGGGGACCTTTAAGTTGTTCTATCCCGGTAAGAAAAGCACGCACGCCTACTGGGCGTGTTGTAAGAGACTCTCTATACCTTTTTTTGTGTGTGGAGTTTTGGTTATATGATCATGATCAAGGAAAACGTAGATCAGATTTTTGGCGATGCGTAATTAAAAATAAACTTAAATGCTTATGCAGGGCATTTTAATTGAAACGAGCTACCTCAAATAACTCTTTACCTAATGTGATCTTATACAGGGTGTCCCACCGAACTGGGTCATTAGATTTTTTTGAACTTCTAGCAAGGATTTTGAAACTTGCAGTGTAGTCATAGCCCACTGTATTCTATTTAAAGAAAATATTTTCAAGTTCATAGCACTTTCGGTATACAGGGTGTTGATAATCAACTTTCTTATTTTAAATGGAATGGTACAACTTTTATCGGTACAATGAATGTATCGAATCATTTACAATTATTTTAAATGAGGGTTCCTTATCCCGAAACTCAACCGTTTTCGAGATATTTGCAATTTTATTGATTTTTTTTACGTTTGCACTGTTTCAAGTAAAATTAAATAGTTGATGAGGTATCAGATATTTAGTGGACCTACTAATGTCGATGTAAGTACAAAGACGTAGGTAGAAAGTGTTGTGGTAATAATCACCGAATCACATACAGGGTGTTCGAAAATGCATCTCCAATGTGGATACCCTTAAACCAACAAAACTTTTTTATTTCAAACAGAACGTGGTATTTTTTACTACAGCATTGAATGCAGCGTAAAATTCACATCGGCTTGGTACATCTATTTTTGATAGTTTTTGAGATATTAGCATTTATTTCCTAAAATATGAGTAATTTCCATGTTTCGAGCAAATAAAATATTTTTTTCCTAAAAAACACTTTGTATATTATTTTCTAGAATGATGTGTTATCTTTTTTTGCATTGTTTGGCTTCCATACCTGAGATATTTATCATTGGTAGTTTTCCAATTATTAGCAAATTTTATGTAATTGTAATTATAAAATACTAATAAGCCATAATTATTATGCGACAGCAAATTACATGTTAATATTTTTACCTGCTTATTAAATACATCAAAAATAAGTCAAATTAAGAAAAAAACTATTATTCTGAAAGAACATTTATATTGGACATTTTCGAAGACTTTCAATAGTTTGTTCCTGATTTATGTTATCTGTCTGTATTCGCTTAATACCTAGTTTAATACAAAAAGCCAAGAGGCTGCATCCTTTTCGGAGACTCCATGTCAAACGGCTCCCCTACAAAGAAAATACCTGGTCTAGTAAGTGAACAATATTTGAAATATTATGGGGGTATTTAGGATATCTGCTTTAATTTCTCTTTGTATTTTATTTTTTTTGAGATTTTTATTCATTGCAAATAAGTGTAGGTATCTAATCATTGTTACATTCTTCATGAATGTAGAATAAGTCTAAAATGTTATTTGTATATATAACTTTCAATGTTTTTCTTATTTCTTTCGATTTACAATATTTTACTTGTTAGAAGAAAATGTGTGAAGGAGTTGACAGCATTAGGACTTACTATAAAAGATATGACTTGTTAATACTGCACAGGCTTATCACTGCGCAATTTGGTAAATTACCAACAATGGATATCACTTGTTTGATAGCACATCTCATGGTCTACTAATATCTAATAATTAATGTACGTTATCTATGACTAAAAGACATTACTATTAGTAAGAAACTAGTGAACATTAGATATCTGAAACATAAATATTTAGATAGGTTAGGCAAATAATGTACAGAGTGTAGGAAAAAACTCATTTTATTTGGTTGAAACTCGGAATTTAGGCATATTTTTAGCATTTTTTTGCAAGAAATGCATATACTTAAAAACTATTAAGAATAGATATACCAAACCCTAATATCAATCGATGTAGAATTTTGCGCTGCATTCAATGCTGTGGTAAAAAATATCATGTTCCACTTGAAAGAAAAAAGTTTTGTTAGCTTAAAGGTAGTCCTATTGGAGGCGCGTTTTTGAACACCCTATATGTGATTCAGTGATTATTGCTATAAGACCTTATAGCTATGTCCTTGTATTTACATCGACTTTAGTAGAACTACTAAATATCTGCTATCTCGTGAAATATTTGATTTTATTTGAAAGAGTGCAATTGTCAAAAATCAACGAAAATGAAAATATCTCAAACGGTCGAGTTTAGGGATAGGGAACCTTCATATAAACTAGTTGCAAATGACTCACCAAATTCATTAGACCGATAAAAATTATACCATTCCATTTAAAATAAGAAAATTGATATCAACACACCGTATACCGAAAGTGCTAGAAAGTTGAAAATATTTTCCTTAAATAGATCACAGTAGGACATGTCTACACTGCAAATTTCAAAATCAAATTTCTACTAGAAGTTCAAAAAAATCTAATGTCCCAGTTCGGTGGGACACCCTGTATAATATTCCGAAACCTATCAGTTATATCAAAGCGGACAACTTTCAATGATCGGTCTGACGATTTAAACTCTTAAAATTTGAATAGGGAACTTGGGTTTTGTGTGTGATGTTTCGGAATTTTATATAAATCACAACAATAAAGCGTTATTTGAGATGTTCCGTTTCAACTGAAATGCCTGTATACAGGTTTCTTTTGATCGTGATTATATAAAAAAATTAATGTAGGAACACAATAGGTATCTTTTGAATAGTTTATACGATAATCACCCAATTTACTATTGTTCTTGGGCTATTTTACTCTTTTTTTTTATTACTACCAGTGAAAATAGCATCCTTCTGTTGATGAATTATGTTGTGGTAGCACTGGATAGTTTATATTGTTATTACCATTTTATATAAACTTTGAGGATTTAAACAATTATTTAAACGTTTGTCATTTTGTTTACCGAGATAATTGCATTAACAAAGTCAGTCGCTCCTGATATTTTACAAAATGTTTCGTTTCTTCTTAATTAAAATATTCTTTTCTTTATTAACCTAGAAGGAATTTCTCTACGTGATACCACATATGATTCATATTTTCTAAATTGGTAGATATTTTGGCTAGAACAGTTTAATGCTTGAATATTAGTGATAAAATTTAGTTAGTGATTCCCAGAATAACCTAAACCATTTCTAAACGTATTGAATTGATGGTTTACTGAGTACAATATGACACTTCAATTGAGATGTATGTTTGAAGTTATGTTATAAAAAAAATATATGAATACATACTTAAAATTTTGTCTAAATTTTGAAATATAAGTACGAAGTATGTTTCGGTTCTTTTTCATTAAAATGTCCTTTTCTTCAGTAAGCCAGAAGAAATTTCGGTACATAATACCACACATGAATGTAACACAATTACATGCTGTTTCGCTCAAAGGTATTCAATGAATGAATAGTTTATTTGGAAATTAATAATAATAAAACGTATTTACCACATCCCATCTGCTAGGCGAAATAAACACGTGCAGTTCTTGGAAAAAAAGTGTTAGAAAAACCAATGTAAAAGATTTATCGTTCTGAGAATTGTCGGTTGTCGATCTACATTAGGAAT
Source organism: Protaetia brevitarsis (assembly GCA_004143645.1). NCBI lineage: Eukaryota > Metazoa > Arthropoda > Insecta > Coleoptera > Scarabaeidae > Protaetia > Protaetia brevitarsis. The sequence continues at coordinate 33,442 of RXPK01003281.1, forward strand.
TACTAGGAATATTTACTAATAGAAAGGATAGAAAGAAAAAGCTTAAATATGCAATATATGCAACTTTTTGAAAATATCATAGAAATGCCTAAATATGCAAGATAATGCAATCACTAATTAGCACTAATTAACTTCAGTTAGTGTAATACATATAGACTATAATTAAAGATATGCAAAAAATAAAATATATACACTTTGCATATAATCCGGTCTCTACTTATAACTTCAAAAGCAGTTTAAACTCGGCCAGGCTCAATAGATCTGCTGTTTCCAGTTAGCACCTTGGTCCTTTCCTTGCAATTTTATTAAAATATTCCGACCACTTCACCGTTTCATTATCTCTAATATCTAATTCGTTTCGCGTATAAATATCATGCCATAACCTATCTAGTTCTTTAGCAGTATTACGAAAAAATTCACACCATTCGACTGACTCATTATCTCTATCTAATATCTGTTTCGCGTCGCGGCCAAGTTATCCCCTTAGTTAATGCCCCAGCCTCGTACGCGATCGCCACTCAGCAGTGAGCGGACATTCAAATAAAATATGCTTCGCTGTATCTATCCCACCACATTCACAATGCGAATCATTAACCCTCCCAATTCTACATAAATATAACACTGGAGATATCAACTGCTGACTGTGTAATGGGATGAAGAAACAATTTATTTTATGTAAATGCGACAATGAAAAAAGACAGGCAATTTTGGCAAGCCAGAATATACCCAGAGGATTACTTCGATCGACCACCGAAGTCTTACTATATTACCAAATTAAAGAAAAAGGAACTCAAAAGGAGAAAATAAAAACATTTATTTTCAAAGAGATTATCCCAAAATTAAGAAAATTCTGATAGAATGCATAACATATATTAAAACAGTAAGCCACTCAATCTTTTTTAAATGACGAATGACCTTACATAAGTAGATTTAAGGTGCAATTATTACACTATGTAACACGTTTTTTGTCGTTGAGTAGTAAGCGTTATTTCCAACTTATTTATGCTTCAAAACAAAGAAAAAAAACTTTTATTCCCCTCTAATTTTGCTTTGTGACTAGGACAACAAAAAATTTGAAATATACCACATATGTATATCGTGATGTCCACTTAAGTATGAGACCAAATTGGGAAAAGATTTTTATTGATTGGATTTATAAAAAAAAAATTATGTAAAATAAAAGTTGGTGCTTCTTTAAAAACATATTTATATTCAAATTAGTTAAAAGCGTGTTTTGCTATAAATTAAGAAAAAAATTAATTGTTCTTGAGAATAAAACACCTTTTTTTAAAGATACCAAAAACTCACTCACGAAAATATTCAACTCCCTAAATGTGCCAAAATACAATTTTCAAAAGTAGAAATCAAAGAAATGGAATTCTATAAATTACACAATATGGACAAACATGAAAACATTGAAAATACTTTTGTTTGTAGAAATGTGTTTTTTCGATTTTACTTGAAAGTTGGTATTTTGCATATTTAGGAAATTAAAGTACTTTTTTTCTAAATGGAACTAAATATCTTTAGGAAATAAAGGGTGATTTATGCTCACGAAATTTTTTTTTTTCTTATAGCTAAAATTACGAATGTTAATTATAAACCCCAAATAGTATTTCAAAGAAGCACTGCCTTCTATTTTATATAAATTTTTTTTTATAGATTCAAAATATTTTTTTGCCCATTAGTTCATATCTTAAGTGAACAACGGTATATCCCAATATTTTCTCCTTAAGGTGAGCTTTTAGAAAAGGCATCGCAGTCGAAGAATTTCTTAATTTGAGGTCCACAAGAACCGGCTTTGACCTTGCGCCTCAGATAGCTTAGGAAATAATTTTTCAAGGTGTTTCATGGCTGCTGACTCGTACCTAGAGCTTTCGCAAATGTTTTAAGCCCTACTTTATGTGCAGTGGCCGGCATCAGTACCTTTAGAGGGTTACCAGTGGCCTCATTTGATATTGTTTTTCCCTAATAGAAAACTCTGTCCTTCTGTGCCAGTCGCGCTTGTTGTAGTGTGCATTGGGTGTCCCCTGCTGTCCCAAAGAAAAGATAACATGGGAATAGTGAAACCACCTTGCAGATTCATGAAGAATGACACCATTTTGACAGTAAGATACCTTCCCAGCCATACTTGTCATACTTCGAAACTTTCAGCAAAGGTCTTGATGTTAAAGTAATCCTCTTTGAGGTGCACTGAATGACCCAGGAGAAGAGATGGAAAGTTATTACCATTATGCAGCAATACTGCTCTGAGGCTTCTTAAAGAGCTGTCAATGAAGAGACCCAATAGCCCAGTCACATCGTGGCAAAAGCAGAGCCCATCTAGATAGGTGAGAAAGCTAGAAAAAGTTTGGTGACGCTTTCTCTGATCTACGACTCGCACAGTTTCATCCAGCAAGTTCCACTGCTTCAGCCTAGAGGTCAAAATCTCAGCATTGGACTTGGAGAGTCCAAGATCTATAACTAAGTCGTTCTACATTGATCATGTCTTCTGATTCTACAATATTTTCTTCACACTCCGACTCGCTGATTGAAGACGCCTGATCTATCTTAGGAGGAGTAGTTAATGGAAGCTGAGGGCTATCTAATACTGAGGCCATGGATGAAGTAAGATCGGGATACATTAAAGCAAGTGCATTTTTGCCAGTACGGCGTTTGGAAGGGTCCACAATGCAAAAGTAGCAGTTGCTTGAGTGGTCAGTGGGTTCCCGGCAAATACTTGGAATTGCAATCTCATGGATCTCTTTTCTCCCTATACCATCCTCTGTCTTAATAAACTGACCACAAACATAGCAAAACGCGTCTGTTTCATGTTTGCAACCTCTTGAAGCCATCATCTTATTAGAAAATAGGTACAGTGAAATGAGAAGTACATATACACACCGTTTTGAGCGCTGAAATCGTGGAAAGAGTCTATTATATCAGCTTTAGGAGTGTACACGTTTTGAATGGAGGGACGTTCGAACATTGGATTTGTCAAAATTTAAAATAGCGCCTGAACAATGTAACAAAAAAATGATCAAAGCAGGTTGAGTGGTTGAGACATCTTCGTTGATATTTTTGTTTTGTTTTCCAAAAAAAAAAAAACAAATCCAAAGCCGAAAATGCAGATACTTGTCACTTTGACAGACATATTTACTGTCATTTCTATCGTAAATGAATTCACTTCCGTCACTGATGTCTTTAGTTCCCGTATTCTACGTCGAACGACATAATAAGTTTGTTCACGTCGCATGAACTATTTGCACTATTATGCACTTTAAGAACTTTTGTGTGCAAAAGTGCATAATAGTGCAAATAGTTCATGGGACGCGAAGAAACTTATAATGTACTTCTCACTTTGGGTTTGCTTGTAAATTTTAAAATATCATTGTCTTGGTCACAAAAGCAAAGTTTGTGGGAAATAATCGACTGTTTTTATACTTTTCTGACATAAGAAAATAGGAAATGACAGTTACAACCCAAAGACAAAAAAATTAATAGAAATTGTTACATAGTGTTATTAGTGTAGGAAACTATTTCCACCTTTAGCTACAATTGATTTTCTCTTTCTAGAATACTTACCATTCATGCCTTCACTCTTGCCCTATCGCTAGAAAAATCGATCAATTTTACATCTATGCTAACCCAGATTCACTTACAGGATCAGCCAGCGGAGCCTCAAATCGCGAACGCAAAGATAGCTTTAAAGAAGTCGCCGAAACAGGACTCAGTCCTCCTTCCAGCCCGGATAGGACATCCCCACCACGACTAGGTCCCGGACAAATCAAACCGCGCGGTTTTAAACTATCCAGTACCAGGCCGGTGGAGCTAAAACTCGGTTTGCAAATGTCCAAAGGGCAATTGGAGGTTGAAGTAGTTTGCGCAAGACACATAGCACCCAGAGAGACACCGCCGGACACCTATGTCAAATGCTATCTACGTGATGGCGAACGCTGGTTGCAGAAGAAGAAGACCAGAGTTGCCAGACACTCTTGCGAGCCCCAGTTCAGGCAAGCGCTCAAGTACCAAGCCAGTGATGTCCTAGGGCGCACGCTAGTGGTGATGTTATGGGAGAAACAAGGAGGTTTTGAACATAATCAAGGCATAGGAGGCGCAGAGATTTCCTTGGACCAGTTAACGTTACCAAACGCCATCAGTGGATGGTATCCACTCTTCCCAATTCACTCGTTAGGTTCCGACTCCAACGATTCACCCTGATCGCGGACGGATCCTCTCGGGTGAAACGGCGAGTTTAGATGTACAAAGCAGCTTCTGGATGTTCCCTAGCGTTCGATGTTGACGTGAGAGAAGCGCTGAGAATGTTTAAATGTTTCACCCGAGTAGGAAAAATCGATGTGCCATTATTGTACCCAATTTTATTTGCTATTAGATATTCAAAGAGAGAAAGAGAGAGAGCGTCCCATACGGAGAGGTCAGTGATGACACACAACCAAGTCGAAAAAAAGGACCAAATGATTCGTACGTATTTACGGAATGGATTCCATTCAATGTATGCACGGTTTGTGTGTCTGTTTTTGTAACACTGTTAATAAATGTCTGTTTTTTTCCGAGTCTGTATTGATGAACGGAGGACGGTCGATGTTTGCCGATTGGTTGCCATTTTAAGGGGTGAAAGTATCCTTCGAATTTTATGTATTTACGGATTTCGAAAGGATGAAATACGTCTTAGGATAGATTAAAACAATTTCTCAACAATAAATGTTCATGGATTTGTTGCAAATGAACACAACAGTGAAATATCTGGAAATAGGGAGAATGGAGCTATGAGGATTGAGCGTAAAAGGCCTTATACAAATGTAATACGTTTAAGACATACATGATGTTCAAGTTAATAATTTTATTTCCCATTTCCCATTTTACCTACTATATCTAAGGTGTTGGAACGTATAATAGATCGACAAATTAGACTGTATTTGGAAAACCATAATATTTTGCCTTCTGAACAATCAGGATTTAGGTCGGGGTACGGTTGTGCTTCTGCCTTGGCTCACATTACTGACGACATTTTAAGGTTTACTGACAATAACGAAATCACTGTTCTCGTTCTTCTCAATTACAGTAAGGCTCTCGATACAATTGAACATTTCCTTTTATTATCCATATTACATTTTATCGGCTTTACTCAAGACACTATTACTTTTTTCCATTCTTATTTATCTAACAGAACTCGTAAGGTGTTGTACGGTGGTCGAATGTCTGGGACATCGGCAGTCGTATCTGGTGTGCCACAGGGTAGCATTTTAGGCCCGTTACTTTATTCTATATATTCTGCTAATATCATCAAATGCTTAGCATACTGCAAATATCACATGTATGCTGATGATACGCAGTTGTATTATTCGTTTCCTCCTAATGCCGTCGCGACTGCTGTTCAAAATATTAATGATGATCTTGCACGAATTGCTGACGACTCTTTACAGCACTCGCTGCGTCTTAATCCCAAAAAATCTAGCATCCTGGTCTTTGGCAGGGCTAAAACTAAATCTAAAGTTATTGACCAAATACGAGTTTTTGTTAACAGCGAGGCACTTGCCATCTCAGAGCATGCCAGGAATCTGGGGTTGCTCATGGATACTAAGCTTCGGTTTAAAGAACATGTTTCTTGCCTTATAAGACATTGGGGCGTACATCTGTTACAATATGGGGCCCCGCATACTTTGGGGATAGTTTTCAGGTTTGCCCAGTGATCAAAGGCTCTTTTTTGCCAAATACCAATTTTTCGGATACTACTCTTTAGGTTTCGCTCTTCTATTGTTGTATCTAGCGTTTGTTGTTTCGTCTGATCTGCTCGAATGCGTTCAACAGCAGCTAATTCTCTTTTGAGAAATGTCATTATTGTCAGTGCAATTGCTCAATTCGTCAGCTAATGCATGTCCGTCATATGCTCTGGGTGTGAAGTTGAAGAGCAGGTATTAAACTCTGCCAATGTGTCTGTCCCAATCTCTCCCTTCTGGATCTCTCGTTAGTAATGCTAACATGGGAGTGATTGACCTGTTCAGCCGTTCCACCCAGCCATTGGTCTTGGGGGTGGCAGTGGCATTCTTGATATGGATAATATTTCTACTTTCACACATCTTTTCGAAGTGTTTTCCTGTACACAAGGATTCTCTATCAGTAACTCTTGGAGGGCCTAAGATGTCACAAATTTCTTCTACATACTTACATAGCTGCTCTCTGGGAAGCTGTATCTACTCTCATTACCACAAACTTTGTGAAACCATCTGTACCAACTATAATATACTAATTACCTCTTTTACTTGAAAAAAACTACTTCATTGCTATTAATTCGGACAATGACAAGTTCAAATATTTTGTAAACAACAAACAACGCGTGGATATATACAGGGTGTTTTGAAACATTGTTTAAAGATTTTAAGGGCATGTAGTACGATCGAAAATAAGGTTAAAAGTCATAATAAACATATATCCACAAATTAAATGTTTACGAGATAACAGCGATTTTAACGCAATTGCAGAATAAGTTTGCTTTAGCGGTTTTTATTAAGATGTTATTGCATTTTAACATAAAATAGATTATAACTAAAGAAGATGTTCAAAATGACGTCTTTCCAATTCGACACAGGATCTACATCTGCTTTCAAAGGAAACGCGCACTCTTTCAAAAAACAAGGGTTTTTCTCGTATTATCTGGCAATAGTGTTATTCGTTGCGCAACTCTGGAAGATCGTTTACCGGTGTTGCGTACACTAAACTTTCAAATAATCCCCAGATACTAAAGTCCCAACGGGTTTAGATCGGGAGACCTTGGAGGCCAAGCAATGGGACTGCTCGCCCTATCCATCTCCCAGGAAATTCATTGTTAACATGTTCCTTAACAGCACGCGTAAAGTGCGGTGGAGCTCCATCTGGCATAAACCAGAGGTTCAGTCTTAGATTAATAAATAAATCTTCCAAAAGTTCAGGTAAAGTATTTTCCAAGAACTCGAGGTATGCGGACCTGTTAAGCGTTGTGGCAAATAAACGGTCCTAGCAACCGTTCCCCATCATGCCTACCAGATGTTTAGAGAGAAACGTTGCTGGTGCCTGGCTTCAACGGGTAGCATAGAGGATTATCGTCATACCAACGTGATTGTGCACAACTAAACATCTCCATTGTAGTAATACAAATATGCACAATATAATTCCTACAAATTGCACAAAATGTCAAATTAAAGTGTCATAGAACAATAGCTGATAAGCACCTGTTTGCTGGGATATGTTATATCCATGTACTACTAGAAACACTCGCTGTTATCTCGTAAACGGTCGATTTGTATATGACATATGCTTATTATGACTTTAACCTTATTTTCGATCGTACTACATGCCCTTAAAATCTTTAAACGATGTTTCAAAACACCCTGTATGTGAACGACTCTGATCTATATTTCCTGCTAACACTTTCCTGTTAGATTTTCTTAAAAGCTGTACTCTTTTATCATGTTCATGATTCTTGTAGACATAGCGAAGGCGGAATAATTTCTTCTTATATTTTTTCACCAGTCAGTTTCTCAATGCTCTTTCAAATTTACTTCTTATTTACATACGTGAGCAGATGAATATCTGATATAGTACTATAACAAAATCCACACTACAAATACAATTTATCTTCTAAAACTCAACCTTTTCATTTGATCAATTTCGCAATAAAATTTGCAACAAAACCATAGATTTCTCACTATCAACAAAAAATACTTACTATTAGGCTAGTATTTTTCATGTATCCAAATTTAGTAAATCTAAGTGTGATGGCAAACAACCTAAAACAAATAAATACTATACAACATAATACAACTTTAGAACACCACGATATGATAATAATAAATACTAACTAAACTTAGAAAATTATACTTACATATACGTACATACAACCCCACCTAGCGGATCTATGCGGCAAACATCTCCGGAAAAAAAAGTGTGAATGCAAAACTCCCCTATATACGACACAAAAATATATATTATATAGCTGAAAGGTGACATAACCTGCGTAAATATTAATGTAACAAAGTAAATTCGATGTCTTGACAAGTACACCAATGTATATATTAACATCTAGATAGATATATTATTATTATACAGAGATATATTAACAGGAAAACCAAATTGAAGCAAAAAATCTAACTCGTAAGTATTTGTAACGTTGTAACACGATGTATAAATGATAACAATCAGCGTTTTATCCAGTCATTTTACGTTCAACGTTTGCTATGAGTAAATTTGACTGCAGATGGCGCTTCATGGAAATCATATTTTGACAATAACGTGAGATTTTTAAGTTTGAAAAGCGGTCGGAATTATTATTGGACACAGCTGAGATACGCGATACTAATGAGCCTAAATTGTACAACGAAAATGGCGCAAAACCGACTGCTAGTTTTTTTTTTTTTCAATATGGTATGAAACCGAATTTAAGCCATACAATCAAGTTTCTCTTCTAACACAATCTATACCTACCGAGAATTAAGAAATCGTTTAAAACATAAAATTTATTTAAAAATATATACAGGGTGTTACGTAAACATGCGGCAAAAATTCAAGGGGTTATTCCTTAGCCTATTCTAAGAATATGTGTCCTATGATGATTTTGAAAAACCCCTTTCTTTCGAAGATACAGGGCGAACAAGATTTGCGACAGTAACAACATTTTATTATCAAAAAGTACATGTAAAGTTGCTCAATCTACAATAAATATTCGAAATGGCTTCCTCTCAATTTTCAATCTTCTCGTCATTGACTGTCGAACTCCTTCAAACACACCTGGGTCGTTTCTAATTGAGTTACACCCAGCAATTATCCGATTTTTCCAAATTGATCCAAATTCTCCACTGGAGTAGCATAAACTATTGACTTCAGAGATCCCCAAAAGAAATAATCTAAGGGGTTTAAGTCTAGGGATCGTGCAGGCCATGTGCGTGGCCCACCTCGACCAATCCAGCGATCTCCGTATGTTGTTGTTAAAAAATTACGAGCAACCAAACTGAAATGTGGTGGTGCACCATCGTTCTTGTCGCCTATGGTACATCCTCCAGAAACTCAGGCAGCGTTGCTTCCAAAAAATTGCGGTACACCACGCCAGTAAGTCTTCCTGGTAGAAATACCGGTCCAATTAGATAGTCATCCACAATTCCAACCCAAACATTCAACGAGAACTGATGTTGAAAAAAATCTTCAAATACCTTATGCGGATTTTCATCTGCCCACACATGGTTATTATGAAAATTCCTTATATTATTTCTCCTATTTCTTGAAAAACTGGCTTCATCGGTAAAAAGAATCTGTGTCAGGAATAGAGGGATGCGAACAAATGTTTGCAATATCCATTGACATAATTCAATACGTGAAGGAAAATCAGCAGGTAATGGTGCCTGGCGCGTTTAATGTGGTATGGATACAACAAATTGTCCTTAAAAATTTTCCAAACTGTCCAATGACTTATATTCAAAGTATTTGCGATTTTTCGTGTAGAACTACCAGGATCTTCCTCTATCATTTCCAGCACATTCTGTTCCAATTGTACCGTTCTTACAGTCATTGATCTTCCTGGCCCTCCACTTCGTATCATTAAGCCTATCGATGAACCTTTTCGAAGATTTTTCGGTCGGGGACATTACGGACAGGAAATTGTTCAATGTACAATCGTCTAGCTTCTAATGAGTTGCCATGAGCAAGTCCGTACATGAAATGCATGTCAGTCATCTCGGCATTCGTATACATCATGATAGAGGATTTCACTAATTATTAAAGACACGTCAAACAGTCAAACGTCACTCAATCTCTAAACAAATGCGACCGATGAGACGTATTCAAATGAAATCCACTACTAGATAAAACAGCCGTTTCATGTGATCGAGATCGAAAAAATAACAATGCATTGTAAACATTTTTTTGTACTTAATAAGCTCATTGGCGTGCACCATACTTTTATTTACATTAATAATTTCAACGAATAGCGAATATGGTTGTCGCAAATTTTGTTCGCCCTGTATCTTAGAAACAAAGTGGTTTTTCAAAAATCATCATAGGACAAAATATTCTTAAAATAATCCTTGAATTTTTGCCGCATGTTTACCAAACACCCTGTATACTTAAATATGATTACAATCTCAAAATTATCAACAAACTCTCTCGATACAATCAAATCAAATAAAGACAATCTACAACGCAAATGAGGTAGAGAAACCGCAGCGGATTTGAAAAAAAAAACGGCTTGTACATCATTCGAAAATACTAATAGCAATTCATAAAAGCTAAGTTTTATATTAGCCTCAAATAATGATTTGCAATCGTTTAAAGCGCATGCGTATCTTAAAATTAAATTCCAATCTTCAAGTTGTTTCCGACGATTGCAAAACATTACTTGAATAAAGCTAATATACCTTATTATAAGTTTCCTATAGTAGGCACAACGGAAGATATAAGAATGTCATTCAATAAGTAGCTTATTTATTTTTGCAATAATTACAATGTTATGACTGATATGATTATTTAATTATTTACAATGCTGTTTGTACCGACACTATTAATTATATATAGGTAAATGTTAAGAGGTTAGGATATCTTCTATATTCATAAATATAAATAATATTGTAAGATTACCAAAAACAATGATGAAAAACAGCGTCTACTTCTAAATAAAGAAAAATATATATAATATCTGATACTATATATATTTTCTCAGTATATACTAATATTAATAACTAATTCATTATACAATTATTATTACTATATAATATATAAAATTTAAGGTGAATGATGTGAAAATATATTATCATAATAATGTTTGTAACGAATAAATATTATTCAATTTATATCTAAAACAAAAACTCTATACCTACGCACAAGTTGGCACAAGCCAACGGAGGTTAGAATTTTAACCGGCAAATTCAAAATGAGCCAAAAGATGGCGTTACAATGAGTTGTTGCGAATTGCGTGAAAGTCAAACAAGATGCTTTTTTCCCCATAGACTCTTAAACACATCCAAACAATAATTTTTTTTTTGTTAATAAAACAAAATTAAATCTAATTTATAGAATATTCAGCGGAGTTTTTCAGGTTGGTCACATTGAATCATTAGAGCAATAAAAGATTATTCATGTATTCAGTTTTTACCACAACCATGGACAAAAAAAACCCTTTTCACAGAATAACACGTGGTGAAAGGGATTCATATTTTCAATGCTTCTGCGACTAAATTTCCATATTCATATCGACGAGTAAGCCAAAACATATTTAAATCTTCACATATAAATTGCATAAATTGTAGCGTTTGGTCGGTAGACATTTCAATGAGTTGGTCGTTAACCTCAATTGGTAACTTAGCAGCAGCAACAGGGTTTCCGCTAAACAGATTAGTATCCAGCTCTTCGAAAAATTATTTTTATCTTCCGTCAACTGATTTTTTAACTCACGCAAATCTATTTTTTTTTGCAATCCACAGTGTGGTGAATAATAGTATCTTGTTCATTCAATATTTTCTCCATATAATCCCAAATTAAGTGGAAACATATCCAAATTTTTGTTTCCAAAAGCGAATAATCCAGATGTCAAACTTCTTAATAATAGCATGAGCCTCGCTTGTCATTAAAATATATTTTTATCGCGTACTCGAAAATTCACATTGAAACCGTTTAAATTCGAGAATACATCAACTAAGTAAGCCAACAACACATACATTATTTCATTATTCTGTAAAAACTATGAGAATAGCATTTGTTTATCTTGGAAATATTTTTAATTCTACTCGCAATTTCAATACCCAATCATTCCTTGCTTCTATCTATCCCCTAACTTCTTTGTAGAAAAGCAGAGATTTTTTCTTTGCGTTTTTTGCCCATTTTACCGCATAATTTAGCAAATAGACTGTTCTGTAGCGGTCGTTTAAACATCACTTAACGTCACTTTGCCACCTGTATCATAAGAAAAAGAAACCATCAAATAAACATTGTCTTGTTGTATGACATGGTGTCTCGCAAAACAACATATTTTTTTTTATTATTGATGTGTCCCAGAACATTTCCTTGCATGTGTTTGATTAATATTTAAATATTAAAAACATGTGTTCAATAATATAAATGAAGCTTCTAATACATTCTCACTAGAAACTTCGATTGCCGTATTGATAAAGCATACTGCAACGCCCTCTATGAACGGTTTAACTATCTAAAATGATCTCCACTATGCAGGTACCGCCATCTTTGAGCATAGTAAGTAATCTAATACAAATAGCTGCATACTTATCATTAAGTTTTATTTCCTAAAATATCGAACGTGTATGACACATTAATATTTTCACAAAAAAAAAAATTAAATTAAAAATATGGAAATAATCTTAGTGAGGCATTAATTTGTAAAACTAGTTAGCTGAAAGGTTTGTTTGTTTCTCTTTTAGAACAGTTAGCATTATGTATAATGACATAATATTTTTGTGGCCCACAAATACACAACAAAAGTTTACTAGTACTTCTAGATAAGCAAAAAACTGTGAAACATCACACTTTTCCAATTCTCACAAAGTATTTCACCCACTGCCAATTTTTTTTTAAAGGATGTGTACCAACCTACATGAAACTACAATATTCTATATGACAAAAATGGCTTAACTTTGTCTTGACTTCGACGCATTTTGCCAGAGTAACATTAAAAGTGCCATCGCATGGACTCAATTTTATTGTAGAAATATTTTTTCATAAAACCATTTTTTTAAGTTAATAAAGTGTTCTTTCCATAAAAATAAATATTATGTATACTGATGCTGTAACTTTTAAAAAGTTACAGTTATAATAAATCGTTAAATGGCGATTCAAAATCAATTCAATCATCTATAGATCTTATTGTCAACTTCCGAATGCAATATCCTTATTTATACAGAGCTGTTGCTCCATTTTGTTTGGAATATTAGATCATTTAGTAATCTCTATCTAATTAATTGTGGGATGGAAAGCCTGTGTGTCACATGCTTATGTATAGAATAGCAACAGATACTTTTGAATTGGTGGAATTCTGTGCAGAAAACCGCAAATTCATAAATTTATAAATGTGTACTTTACAACTAGAAATAATTATGCTGGACAGGTTTTTTACCACTTCCTATACATAATCTAAGCAGATGAATTAATATCTTGCATATGCGGAGGTTGATATGTTTAGAAAAATAAAAGACAATGCAGGTATTCCCTTTAATTTAGTAAAGATAACACCAATTAAATACAAGTTAATACTACGGATATAAAAAAAAAACTCTACCTATAGAATTTGCCGTTTAAAATGAATTACAAATAAGAGAAACGAAACGAATATTTGAGTATATTTTCAAAAACAGCTAAACCTGCTTCAATAGATATATTTTACAAGATGAATTTAATACCTAAATATTTAATTTTTAACTTATAAAATTATACCTATTGTAATGATGATTTCTGTTAGTTAATATACTTCAAGTTAAAACTAGTTTTTAAATGTACGGGTTTAACTGTTTTTGTAACGTAGGATAATGTGAGTAAAAGGTTAAAATATACTGTAAGATGTCCACTAATAACTAAATTCCCTTTTACTATTTCACAATATCTTCCATGTGTTCTTCTGATATGAAATACATTTCACTTTAAATAAAGTAACATAACAAACTCCTTTATACATACATTGTACTTGTGTATAAAAAAAAAAACGAAATAATATTTACATTATCGCCTAATTAAATGACAGTTAACAGAAACGACGTTCTGTCTTCCTTAACATGGCATAATAGTACTTTTATTTTTAAATTAGTAAACAGAGAAATGTAGTCGAAAAACCTTTTTTATACACGATTTCCAGAAACAGCACAACATAGGTTTTGATACAAGAATACAATTTGAAATTCGTAGATAAATGTATGAGAATTAAATATGACTAGGATATTTATAATATACTTGAGTAAAATTAGCTTTCCCAACTGTACCTACCTATCCTACTATTTCACTGATGTATTGATGATTATATAGAAAAAATAACAAAAAAAGATACATATACATACTTAAATATTATACATATATCAATGGCCTAAACATTGAAATCGCGACAATCCTTATAAATAATTAAGTACATACACTGTATGATTATGTAAACTTAAAACTATAAAAAAAAAACTTACTTACAATTAGTTAACTCTTCTGAGATGGGGATTGGAAAGGCTGTTCGTTGTAGAGAATTCGTCGTGGAGACTTGATTTTATATTATACGCGTAACTTAACTGAACACATTACTACTTTACCAAGAAAAAAATTAAGGTTAACTAACATTACATATTCGTGTTTAACATATCCCTAATTATATAATATATATAGCTAGTGACAATCTGTTAATGTGATGTATAAAGACAAAAAAATGTAACTTAAAAATATGATCGAGAATTGTTGAGATGAAATTGCACCTCATGAAAAGCTGAATTTTATCTGTCAACCGTTAAATTCTATTTGATGATTCTATTGAAAGCTAAATGAACTGCGCACAGGGTTGTCAGATCAAAGATTAATAATGTAGCCAACAAATGGAAAAAAATATGTTACCTCGACTACCAACATTTCGAGTGTACATACATTGGTTTTAATCATATATTATAATTAATTTCCAATTATGTGTTTTCTGTCTTCATGATTGAGTGCATACCGCAACTAATTTCAATAATTTGTGTTTACTGCTTCAAACTGTTTGTTTTTATCAGTTGGTTGAGCCCTTTTTTCGTATAGTAAAAAAGAAAGCTAGTGTAAAATCAGTATTTTGAAAATAAAAAAGTTAGACAAAAAGAACAAAACTGATAAACATTAGAATTAATTAAATTATGCATCCAACATTGATTTTTTAAAACCTAAAATATAAGTTTATTTGTAGAAAAAAACAATAAAATTTACTATTCATCTACACGAAAATAGCTCCTACAATTACTCTTAAGAAATGTATCCTCTAAAGTGTCCCCTCACCTTGAAAATATACACTAAATTCAGAGGAAATCCCCCAAGTTGGCAACACTGCCATCCAGCAATTCTAACCTAAATTTGTTATTATCAATATAAATCACTAACAATTTTAATAGTGCTAAGAACTTAATTATAAGTACTTTTGCAAAAATATATTAGCGTCACTAAATTTGGTTTAAAAATAATTAAAAAAAAATAATAAAGTCATAGTTGGGAGTGGATTCCTCGTAAAATGTAGTCAACATATTCAAAGGATGATAACCAAATTGGCGATCACCTGTAAACCAAATTCAAATTTCCCGCAAATATTTTCACTAACTTCAACATTAAAGCATGAACTTATTTACGATTTTGTATTACATTAATAGTTATTTAAATACCTTTAAGTTGAAGTTATTGAATATAATTGCGGGAAAGTTGAATTTTGTTTACTGAGTAATAACTGAATCTGGCAACTCTGATTGGGCTGTTTGATTATTTATTTTTAATTTAACCACAAAAGCAAAGTCACGATTGGTAATTTAAATTGAACCGAAATAGCTATTAAATGATGTGCAATTTTACTATCAAAACGGAAACTTTATTTTAAAGATTTGAAATAAAAAGAGTACCTACAAGAAAGTGGTATGACGTAAAAATGTACGCTGTTGCTGTGGTGTTGCTATTGAATTTTATTAAAAGATGTTTAATGTTCAGGTTATCGTAGATTGTTGTATTACATTATAGAAAAATGTCTTACTTGCTATTATTACTGTTTTACGTAATTATAACTACATTATATCAAATGTTATACATATATAATTGTTGCATTTTATTTTTTGTTTTGTAATTATTAAAATAAAAGTGGGCCTATATTAATCATTAAATATTATTACTTATTTTTTCTCCGAATAAGATGCCTACAATTACCGAATATCAAAGAAGTAACCAGTTAAAAACACATATTTAGGCGGAGTTCGTTTCACAGCAACCAAATCTTAATATTGTGAATTCGCAGGTTATAATATTTGAAATAATAAAATAAAAAGAAAAGGTAAAAAACGAAAACAAGAAACCGAATTATTTTTGTTATCTTTGAATCGATGAGTAAATAAATAAATAAAAAAAACATATATGTGATGTATAAAAATTGAATGTAAATGCTGGAAAAGAAAATAAATAGTCACAAAAAGAAACGGTCATTTTATTTCATAGTTTATTGCATAGTTCGCCTTATCCTGCCAAATCTAACCCCAGAAATTAAAGGTATGTTTATAATCATTTATTGAAGTAATTAGACATTTGATATTGATTCTATGTGGCTACATTACAAAGACAACAAAAAGTTACAAAAGTATATTTTATATATTTATAATAGTTATTCAAAAAATCAAGCGACGGAAAATACCAATGAATGTCTCTCAGATGGCGCTCTACATAAGCGTGAATTCCATTTAAATCTTACGCCATCTAAGAGACAGTCAAGCACACTTCAAAAGATTGAATAACTATAAAGATATATAAACAAGGTTAAAAGTTGATTGCAAGATTGCACACAGCAAAATTGTGCTAAGTGATTGATATTTGATGGATTAAATTAATGACAAATAAAAATTTAAAAAAAAAGATGCATTACCTAAACATTCACATTACAGGGTTCACCATATTTTAGTTAATGAAGAATATCCATAGATGGCAGAACAGAAAGTAGCTCGCGAGCTTATCGATGTTACAATAAATTCAACAATTTTAATTTAATTACTTTTTTGTTACTGTGATTTGAAATAACACTGAACAAATTGAAATAGAGATTGAAGTTAACTTTACCAAATATTTTTACCAGTGAAGGTTTTTACGGTTTTTACCCTACGCGTCTTTAAGATAGGAAACTGGATTACCAACTGATATTGACAGTGTTTTTGTAGTTAAGAAAACATAACCTACGAAACGTTACCATTATAATCTCTATAAAAATTAAAATGGAATGTTTAGTAGCGCATGTTGATCATATAAAATTCGATATAGAAGTAGCTTTAGATGAACAATATGGCGCTTTGCCCCTACCATTTCAAGGAATGGATAGTATGTTTCATGTAATATCAGTATTTGAAAACATATAGTTATTTTTTCTTATTACAGAATCCATCGCTGCAGTTTGCCAATTCTATACCTCGCCTGATGGGTGTCAGAAGGGTCCACTGTGCCCCTTTCGTCATGTTCGCGGTGACAGAACAATCGTATGCAAACATTGGTTGCGTGGACTTTGCAAGAAAGGTGACCAGTGTGAATTTTTACATGAATACGATATGACGAAGATGCCCGAATGTTATTTCTACTCCCGTTTTAATGCTTGTCACAATAAAGAATGTCCATTCCTTCACATCGATCCTGAAAGTAAAATTAAAGACTGTCCTTGGTACGATCGCGGTTTCTGCCGGCACGGCCCCCACTGCAGGCACAGACACGTACGTAGAGTGTTGTGCACGAATTATTTAGCCGGTTTTTGTCCTGATGGACCTAATTGTAAGTACATGCATCCAAGATTTGAGTTACCCGCGCCACCCGATCAGAATTTGAAAGATCAAAAGAAGCCGCCAGTGATAATTTGTCATTTCTGCGGTGAACACGGCCACAAAGCGGTGCACTGCAGCAAAATTACTCCGGAAAATAAAGAGGCCCTCCTAACGGAAGAGGCTAAAAAGAATAATGCAAGTGATAATCACGAATCTGGGCAATTATTCGCCCGCATGATGCCGAAGAAATTGGAAGACGTTACTTGTTATAAATGTGGTACGAAGGGACATTACGCTAATAGGTGCCCAAAAGGGCACTTGGCATTTCTTTCACAATCAAAGAATCTGCAGGAAGGACAAGGAGACATATGAGTTTCAAAATGTATTGTTTTTGTGTTTTATTTCATTTTATATTTTTAAAATAAAAATGATTTTCTTTAATTTAAGATGTGTGTATATCTTTTAAATCAAAATAAATTGATTTACAATATTGTATTTACCAAAAAAAATTGCTTCAAGTTGATTATGAAACACAGTTTGTTGATAAGAGCTTTTCGCCGAAAGTTTATATATTCCTATTAGATAGAAAAAAAAAATGATAGTTCAAAAATCAATGTCCTCATTTATAAACAAGGCTTAAGTTTTTAAGATGTTGAACTGAGTTACTGGTTTTTGATGTCACTGCTTCAAGCCGCCAGTATTTCTACATCCTTTCTATAATGTCCTTGTTATTTGCATTTTCAAGTGATTCAACTGGGTTAAATCAATTTACTATTGATAACTTATGCTTATGAAGCGAAAAAGGTTTATAAGTAAACACACCATACCCAAATGAACAGGTAAAGGTCTACTAAAATAAAAATATAAACCTACATAGCCAAATTTAAATTGCCCGCAATTATTCTTATTAACTTCAACGTTGAAACATAAAATTACCTACCATTTATTACAACATTAATAGTTATTTTAATGCTTTTACGTTGAATTCACTAAAAATAGTGGCGGGAAATTTAAATTTGGCTAATAGGGAACATGCCAGTAGATGTCAATTTACCAGTACTGGCTCAGCCGATTATGTTACAAAAAAAATACATAATTTTTTTGTATAGGTTGTATTGATAAAATATATATATATATTTTTTTTTGAAGTCCCATAAATAAAATGTCAACAGGGGGTTTTGTAATTATAATTTTATTCCCATACAATAATAAAACATATTTCAATTGTTTTCAATTCTCCACTGCCCACAAGCCAATGTAGTCAACTAGTACTATTTTGTTGGATACATCTTTTATCATCTGTCCAACACAATGATTTTTTATTTAATTCTTCTGTATACATATTATGATCATAGCTCCTAATAACACTTTGTTTATGATAATATTCCTTTTGATCAAACAAACATTTTTTATAATGCCGAAATTTAATTTCTTTATCAAGTACAGATTTTTTTAATTCCTTTCAATTTTTTATGTACAGTATTATCTCTAAATGCATATGATTTAGATCTTAACCCAACAAATTCAAGTATCTTCTTCGAATGAAATTAAAACACAATGAAAGACAAATAACTTTTTATAATCATTTTTAAAAATAATGTATTACATTAACGATACTTATTATATGTTAAATTATACTGATGCTCCGGAGTCGCTGCTTGTGTGATTACTATAACAAATAATACATTTTACATGAAACATAATTAAACATTTTAAAACATTGTATTACCAAAATATTTGCAGCAATTTCGTAAGTGCTGTATCCCTTCTGTGGCTGTCTTGAAATATTAATGTAACATCTCCAATATTACGAACATTTATAGCAATTTTAGTACTATTCGTCGCAGTGCATTCTCCAATGATAGTGGCCTCATTTAATCTGAACACTATTGGGTTTTGTATTGCAATTGGTACTAAAAGTATTTCATTTATATATTGCACTAATTTTGTCATGATAGAATTATTATTATATCTGACTTCAACTAATATATCCATTTTAATCTTGCGTTTAAGTTGGAACTGTTTATAGTCTTCTACAGCCTATTCATTGTCCAAAGTATGCAAAAAGTCCTTCCTCTTTATAAAAAGAAAAGTAATTTTTTGAAATGAAGAAAATATCACGTTATTTTTTTCTGTGGTGGTCTTGAAAGAGATGACCATAACTCTTTCAAAATGTATATTCTGTAGGCTTTTAAACCAGTTTGAACTAAAATAAAAAGTAAGAAATAAATATGTAATATGGTAATAACCATAACCTCATTTTCTTCTTGAATTACAAACACAGATTACAAAATAAGGTAACTGTCTCCATCTATACTATTGAATATTCAATCTTTTTATGAATTTCGTCAAGTTCAGCTACTCGTGTTATAACTGAAAAAAGAAAACTGTAACTCCAACTTTAAATTATCGCTATAAGATAGCGCGGTTCATAAATACAATACCATCCATTTTTAACAGCTCTAATTAGTAATATTATTTTATTCTTTGAATATTTTTTTTTATTAATATAAATGACAATTACAATTAAGAAAGGCTGGTCAATTATTTTACAAGACAAATCAAAAATAGTTGAAGGAGGTGAAATAAATGGTGGTTTTATTAATTCATTATTACCTATACTAGCAGCAGCAGGTGGTCCTGTTTTAGCTAATATTTTAAATAAAATTGTTGTTGTGATAGATGATAAAATAAAGGGCAAGACTTTCACATTAGAAATTCCTGGTCAGCTTTCAATTCCTTTAAAGAAAACATTATCTCAAAAAGATAAAGACACAATTCGTGTAATGATTCAGAATCACGATTATTTGCTCCAATGGATCCAAAAGAATTTACATATTTTTTATTTTCTCTTCGCTTAAATTATTAGTACTTAGCCCTTTCCTGTTATATATAAGCAGTGGCACGAACGAAAGCAGCTGTAGTCTTAAAATTATATTAGCGATCAGCGTGCCAAATACAAAATTTTAAAAATAAATTTCTCGAAATTGCGTCATGATTTTGACAGAGAGAGTTATTTGAAAGTGAATAAGTTGATCAGCTCCCAACATTTTCACAATTTATAATTATGATTATAAGTCGCAGTAAGCCACGCCCACCGTTCGACGTTGCAACGTCAAATTCCAATCTGTCACTGTCGTACACCGCTGTCAAAAAGAAGAATGTAATGAAGTCCTATGAATGAATTTATGATTATTGTAATATCCTTATGCGCGATGGTTCTATCGGTAGCAACGTTGGAAGCGCAGCCAGCAAATTCGCTGTATCATTCGATGGTTGGCGAAAACAGAAAGCCCTTATTCGGGCCCGTTAGAAATTCCTTGACGAAGCGATCGAAATTCGACGATGTCAAATATTTCGAGGGTATTAGTGAGAGTTCGCCGACCACTGGTTCCACTAAAGGTGTGGCACTGGCGAAGAGGAAGAACCAACGGAAAGATATCGACAGCAGTTCCGGAGATGATAATAACTACGACGAAATCAAAGCGTTGTTGACGAAATTGCTAGATAAGATCGGGAACATCCAGAAAAGTCCGAAACGGAATGCCGCTAAAAGTCAGGCTGTACATAATAGTGTTACAGGTGAATCGTCCAGATAACGTAATGATTTTTTTATGCTTATTGCTTGCCCATCACTTATAAAAACGATCTGTTTTGTTTAATTCCTTCCCCGTACTAACTTCACGTGAATTTAATTTAAGCCAAAATGTAACGGAAATTTCCTTCAAAATTATTTTTCAGATTTCTCCGGTGATGACGTAACAGAAACGGCAAGGGAGGGCGTTAGTTACAATAACATGAATAAAAAGCGCAAAGTTAAAGATCGCTTCAGGAAGGATAAGAAACAGAGGTGGGGCAAGTGGACAAATTGGTCGCCCTGTAGCGTATCGTGTGGAAAGGGCAGGGAAATCAGATGGCGGCACTGTTTGGAGAATTGCGAGGTTGCCGAGACGGAAATGGAAGAGAAAACGTGTCAATTACCAGCTTGCGGACCGTCAAAATTATTCGGTGTGATAAACTTTAACGGAATATAATTATGCAATCATTATAATCTTTTAGTTTTAAGAAGTATACACATAATATATACATTTTTTTGGTGATTTATTATTTTTTTATTTATTTTTCTATAAGTCGAATAATTTAAATTATTTCTTATCAATCCTCACATATATATCCACATCATCGTTAAAGTTTCTACAAATAGTTATTTTAAACTCAAATTTGGTTATTATGGAATTGTAATAAAAAAAAAATAAGTATGTATACATTTTTACGTATCTAATTAAATTAGGATAAGAGTTATTTCTTGTGCACGAATAAATCGTTTGATATTTAAACTTGATCAAGAAATACAAAAGAATCCATATGAAATACATAAAAAAAATAAATAATAATTTATATCACCAATGCCATCTTTGTATGTATTCCGAAAATATAACATGTAGAAATTTGTAATTATATTCTAGTGTAAGCAATAATATGCCTATTGAAATATAGAGGGCGCCATAAGTTAAATTTAGTAAACATTTTTAAACCTCAAATCTTTTATTTGACCGTAATGATTTACTATCCCCAGACTATCCCTTATATATATTTTTGGGAAATATTAGTCATTGCAAGTATTACTATTAACCAATATTACAAATTTTTGTTGCAGGTTTGTATCTAATTCTTTAAATTAAATATTTTTCTTAAAAAGGAATGATGAATAAACCACTGTATTTACCTGGTAATTATCCGCTTTGTACCTTCTGTGCTGCCCAGATTAAGTGGAACGCATTTTAGTAAGACGACAGCAAAAAGTGCTCTACAATTTGGATATCTATGAACAAACCTATGAATTCCCTTGGGGTTTTTTTATTTACGAATTTGGCCTGTCATTTCGCCGTATGAATATGTGACAGTTCTCTCTAAATATTCTAACCCAAAACAAGACTATAAGGAACAGTTAAATGTTTTATCGTGTTTTTAGTGTCGTTTGCTTAAAATACCCTAATAAAAAGAGGAATTTAACGATAAACCTGTATAGATGATTGACTTTCAAGTGATAGACTCTGTCGTCCATATGACATATTCGAAAGTATTCGTCCAGAAGGCAACGGGGCACAGCGAAATGGTCACGTTGATGGTGTCGCCGACATAGACCTCGGTGCAGTATCGAATCTCCGCCGTCGGGGGCTTCGCTCGAAGAAGCGGTAGCATGTAGCTGTAGAGGTTAAGTGGCATTGCATTTACAACATATAAACATTATCGATGAGTTATGGGTGGCTGCTGGTGCAAGCGCAAGGATGAAGATAGGGAACCGTATGTGTCACCGCAGGCCAACAACCATGCTGTCGATGTGTCGTATTTCCAGACGTTGCCGGCAATCGCGACACCATATCACGTGGAAAATCAGGAAAAAGGATGCGTCGACTCAGAGACTGTCGACAACTTAGTCTTAGAAACGTTAGGTGTTATAGGTGCCCTAGTAGATAAGTAAGTACACATTCAATTGATTCTGTGAAGCAGCATTTCGTGATGTAACAGCTCCAAATTTATCATTATTTTTCTGATGATAACCAGTATAAACTTTAAAAGTGTGAGTCATACATTCTAAAATCACCTATGGACAAGTAAGTTTACAAACCTTTCTTCAGTAAGGTGTTTACATTAAAACAAAACATTTTTGCTCATGATTTTTTTAGCAATAGCAAAGTTAGATTATCCAAAATCTATAAATATTTAATATTTTTAGAATTTATACCACACATCCTATACATTAAATATGATCTGTATAATCATTATTCTTTCTTTATACTAGAAAAATGATTCTTGATTTTTTTTACCTGCTATATAATCACAGAGTAAACTTTACTCATTCATAATTACTATTTCAAACTCTATTAATGACAGTTTACAGCTTTCATTTACTTGAATAGTAAACAATGATTTACTGCTAGTTTTCTGGTATTCTTTTGATCTTAAATATCGAAAATTAAGGATTTTGTATTGCTAAATTTTCTATAATCAGATAATCTATGTGACCAATCAATTAATAGTAATTCATATTAGAATTATATTAAAAAATATATTTTATTTCTATTGGAAGAGCAATTATGTGAGAATAACTTTTTTTTAACTATTGAGATTCGTATGCAACGCATATGTAATTATTTAAGAGTGATAATTTTTTTCCTATGGTTGACATTTTGAGTTCCAATTTTCTTCTCTGATCTAACTGGATTGGGATTTAATCATTAATAGATTATTTGAATAAAAGTGGCAAAAATATCGTTTCCAAAGCTAAAGTAGGTAATTGAACGTTTTAGATTATCTTTTTTTTGGAAGTGGAATTTTGAGTTTTATCAGAGGTAACTAAGATGTGCTGATATCTATCGCCGTTTTTTTTTATTTTTGTACCTGGTCAAATTAAAAGTTCTTTTTGAAGACAACGAAATTATTTTTAACATTTCTGCGAAACTTGTTGTGTACTGGTATTGAAAAAAGGCTTTATTGATTCTAATTGCGGTTTATTTTGTTTTATGTTCATTTTAACAATAGGTTATACCATTGTTTAAATATATCTAGTTAGTCAACGTAATGCATTTTCGGAAAAATAAAGTATTGCTCAGGGAAGTGGTGCACTTTATCGGTGAATGTAAATTGATTTGAAAACGTGATGAATATAACAGGTATCTCAGTCAGAGTGAGAGACAGATTTCTGTGGTTTATCCATCTGCGGAAACGATGGAATCCGTATCGGTGATTCT
>RXPK01003282.1:0-80745 GCA_004143645.1 Protaetia brevitarsis
TAATTCCACAGACTACCTCCAAACGACGAACACAATAGCTTTGTTTGTTTGTGTGCTTGGAGCAGTATCTACTGACGTCATCAGAGTAACTTGAGAGCGCCTCAGAGTTGGATTTAAAGATGGTACAAACAAACGCGCTCGATTGCAATATAACCTTAATTTTATTATTTACTATTGTCAGATTGTCACAGCTATTATGAACAGGAAAAGTAAAAATAATTTTTCAAATTAATGAATCTAGTAGACTACAATAAAAATGCATCATATACTAGTATTTATGTACCTACAAAGTGAAGTTTTTAAAATATAATGATCGTTCTTCACATCAATCACATTGGTATCATTATATTATCTATTTCGTGCATATTTGATGCAGTTATAAATCAGATTACATTTACAAACGACAGTTTACAACACGGTGTTAGCGCAAGTAGATTATGTTGCACAAATTGCTCGTAATTGCTCGGACGTCGGATCGCGAGCAGAAAGAAGAACCTCTTTGTGATCTGGATTTGCTTGCTCTAAACAAACAAACACGCACAAATCATGCTCCAAAATACAAACAAATGCGTAAAATTCATCTGATCTGCTTAGATCAGACAAACAAACAAACCTAATGTAAATCAAGATGCCGTTTTGGATTTTTTTCTCTCTCAGAAAAATACAAAATTTAGGTAGATGGCGCTTGAGTGTTTCCCGCTTAATTTAAAAAAGTATATACTTTCATTTGTATTTATTTTAAAGGACAAAGTGTTTAAAGATTATATTTGACTATATTGTTATTTATATACTTATAAACAAGAATATAGTCCAATACAATCATTAAACACATTACAATAATTTTTTAAAACTTTATTTCTTCGTACTACTACATAAAGGTATATCAAACTAAGGATAATATAACTCTTTGATTTTATTTTTCTCATTTACAAAATATTAATATGTAAAACAAGTACAAATAAACAGTCTACTAACTAGGTAACAGATAAATTTTAAAATATTCGTTAATAGTAAATCTTTCGTTGCCAGTATCAATAGAATTTACCATATTCGCAAAGAGAAGTCGTCGGTAGTTGTAAACAACTGTGTATAACACCCTGATTCTTGGGCTGCAATTTAGAACTTGCATTGAGTGGTATAAAGACTAATTTAGTGCAGTCTAAATTTTTAACATCAGGATGCGCTGTACAATTATCAATTAGTAATAATATTTTTCCTTTCGTACACCATTCTCGCAATTCGTTAGTAAAACTCTCGGAAGTCATCCAAGCTCTGCTATTGGATTTATAATTTATAGGTAGTTGAAGTTTTTAAAACAATTTGGGTGTTTAACTATACGTATTATCAACCATTTTTTCTTTTCTGTTCTCGATAGATTTGCCGTCACTAATACCGTTATCCTTTCTTTAGACATCTTGCCACCAGCACGTGTCTCTCCTTTAAATCGTAATGTCTTATCAGGTGTAAGCTTATAAAATAAATAAATAACTCCATTATAAAGGCCGCTTTACAGTTCGAAATTTTAAAAAACAGCGCATGCTCTATTTCGTGTATTGCACGCGCAATACAAGTAAAATTGCACCCAGATGATTGAAATCTATTGTATGCGCATGCGCTGTCTCTATTGCATGCAATTTTTATTGCACGTAATACAAAAAATTGCGAATTGTAAAGCGGCCTTTACAGACGGACAAATTACTTACATATATTGGTGTAAACTTACCTATCAAGCTGTCGTGGAAAGCAAAATAGCTTCTGCACTTCGGTTTTAGAACGACCACAAGCTATGCAAAACATGTTCGCAGAATATGTGACAAATGTCACCATTTTTGAAACAATTTCGAAAAAATACTTACAGCAATATATAATTGTAATGCATATATTGGTAAAAATGATACCTTTTATATTACCAGGGGATGGAAACTTAACATTGCGCGCCCTGTCTTGGCGCCGCATTAGAAATAATCAGTATGTGTCATAGTAGAAATCTATATCTTATCTTGGTGTGGATCCGTGATCGTTTGACATGGCGAGTTGTGACGTATAGTTGTTGACGATTGTTGCAAGCTACTTATTCTGTTTTCCTTTGAATTCCCGAACTTTGTTTTTGGTGTATTTATCCTACTTAACATTTAACGTGTGTTTGGTGTTTTATGTAAGTGTTCTCTGAACAATTTCATTCCGTTTTTCATTTCATATAAGTTTCGTGTACATAGTTTTACTTTATTGGATACTTTTGTGCTATTTTGTTTAGTTAAATATCGTTTATATGTTTTCTTTATATTATGTATATAGTGCTAGTTTTTAGTTTATTTCTGTGTATTTTAAATGTCTGCAATTAAAACAGCCTTTAAAAAATGAAGTTACTTTATTTAAAAAAGAATTTCAAAATGAGTAACACCAGGTAATACGCCCTATAATCGAATTTCCCGCCATGAGTGGTTAGGTAATGCTAGTTTTATGCGACGGCAATAGATGGTGCAATCTAGATCGTATGGTTTGTCAAGTTTCTTATCTTTCTTATAGTTAATCGTTGTATATTACAATACGAGGCGCCATCTCTAACTACTATTTCGTTTTTAACATGTTGTCGTACAGGTTTCTAAAATACGCAGTCTTTTAAACAGCGCTTCTACACAAATTTTGAGTTTTTTGGAAAAAGATAACCTTATACTATATTTCCATTAGATAGAAAAGGATAGAGAGAGCGGTACATAGCTGAATGCGAGTTCGTCGTCTGAGGGTAGTCTGTGGCTAATTCATTAATAATTAAATTTGATTTTGACACAAACAGAAATATTTTCAGCATTCTAAAAGAAAAAAAGATTACCTATTACTTTGAAGAAAGCTTTTTTTGTCTAGATTATTTCTTACAGTAAACAATAAAACTTCAATTAATAGCAATATATCATATATTTTCTGTATACAAATTTCATTCTTTTTTTAATTTTTAAAGCTGCAAGGAAAGTATAATGTGCTTACTTACTTAACTTTAAAAAATCGTACATAAATTAACGTATATAAATAAGAGACGAGAATTATAATATAATATAATATTAACAAAGTATAAAAAAAAAATGTCCTATTTTACCAACGAAATATGTGAATCTGCAAGTGAGAAAATTAATAGTAAGTACGACATGTTTTAATTATTATCATTATTTTTTTTAGTTTTTCCTAACTATTAAACGTTGTAGAATCACACATTAAGCTGAGAGATGTTATAATTTAAAACCTGATTATTGATTAAAATGTTTTCCTATGAACTGCACGTTGTCCCTCCTCATCGTACTCCCGTTTGGTCACCCACATTTTCTTGAACGTATCTAAAGCGGCTAGAATAGAACCACCGATCCATGTCGAATATAATCGTTCTTGCGGTGCCGATATCTAAAATTAATCCTAAATAGATCACAACGGTCGATGTAAAACAGAAATTTTAACCTTAATTTGCACATCTTTCGGAGAGATTTTCTTAATTTCCGATAACAATCTATCACCGAAACCCTAAACAAACACCAATATATCAATAATGTTAATAAACGTCACCAATTTAATCGATTAATACTTTAAATAAAGTAGATCCACCGGATAACACGATATTCTTGAATAAAACTTTACGTAGATCCAAATCGGATTTCTGTATGGAAAACATTAATACTTCGTGTAATCCCTCGCATTCCTCCCCGATCAAATACGGTCTAAATAATACTTCCGGCGCACGATATCTGGCCGGACCGATTTTGATCGTGTTTCCATCGGGGAGCAAGTAGTTTAAGTGTTCCGTTTCCACTGATTCCTCTTTGATCGGATTATTCGCTAAGTAACATGCCTTTTCTTTGATCGTTTTTACTGTTTCGAATTCAGCCGTGGTTTTGAAATTAATTCCTTCTTTTCGGAGTAAAGATCTGAAGAAGCGTTATCAATAAGAGATAATCGATTATTATCATTGTTATTTTGATAATCTCACTTTAGATATCTAGAAACGTCTCGTCCAGCTATATCGATCCTCATTATACTGTGTGGCATTGCGAATCCTTCATAAATAGGCACTGCATGTGTAACCCCGTCTCCTGAATCTAGTACTACCCCTGTAGTACGGCCAGTAGAATATCTAAATTATAAATTTGTAAATTCTCTCGTGTGTATTTATTATTTAGTCGATTTTGGTGTGTGGACTCTTTTCTAACCAAAAATGTGTAAATCATTGACGTTTCAAAATAAAAACAATTTTAATTATATATCATAATGTATATGATTACAGAATTATACACAAAAAATAATTTTTGAAGGAAAAATAATTTCAGGTAACATGGTGACGTGAATGACGTCTAATGGACGTCAATATGACATCTATACGATGTCATATTAACGTCCAATAAACGTCATTGGATGTCATTTCGACACGTCAAAATAATTTCTACATTTTTGACTAGAAAAAATCCGCACACTAAGAAAAATGAACTAAATATTTAAATTATGTATTATATATAGAAATGATTCGTAAATACACAAAAAAATCAGTGTAAAATGTCGTTTTTAATGCCATAAAAGTAAAATTACTAGAAGTAACCAATAAAGCGAAATTCAAACAAATTAAATGTAGATTTTTAGTAACTTTTACTTTCACAGGTCCACTATTAATCAGAAATGTCAAAAAAACATAACCTAGAAATAGCACTTCTTTACCAGAGATTACTCAAATTTTCAGTACTTACATTATCCCAAAAAAAAACAAAGAAAAAGCATTGTTGATATGGCAAGACATAACCTCTATTTTCATATGCACAATATATAAATTACCAAATCAGCAGTTTATCTATAAAATTATCATTTTTTTTCACTACAAAAGTACTCACCCTATATACAAAACAAAAAAAAACAAGCACTTACAAACTTAACACAGCCTGCATTGAGATAAAGAGTGCCGGAACGTTAAACGATTCGAATAAAATCTCCGCCGATCTCTCCCTGTTCGGCCTGGGGTTCAACGGAGCTTCCGTCAATAAAACGGGATGTTCTTCGGCGAATGTGCACAATTGCTCTTTACTATAAATATATGTCCAGATTTTCTCCATATCGTTCCAATCGGTGACAATCCCATGTTCCATGGGGTATTTTATCGTTAATAATCCCCTGTGCTCCTCTGCTGTCGGTCCGATAAACACATCGCCCTCCAATCCGCCCGCCATGACTCGAACATGTTTCGGCACACCAATGCTAAGGATATATAATGTAATTTTACTTATAAGACTTATAAGGAGACTTACTAATTTGGAAAACGACATTTCGGGATTTGGTCCCCAGCAAAACCCGCCTTAATGACACCGGATCCCTGGGGAAGTATCACCAGTTATGTATAATTTGTAAGAAACATTATCTAGATGGTTATATTGTGTGAAGTAAACTGGTTGAATTACTTACATTATCTATCACAACCGGCTGATTTACAATTACATCATACGCTTCCATGATTTGAAATAAATATTACACACCTATTTATCAATTATTAGGGAAATATCAAAAGAGGTTAGCTACAGACGTAAAGATTTGACTCATAATTGTCAGAAATCAGAAATATTTATGTTTACGTCCGATAGATGGTAGGAATTGACAATAACAAGAAATGTCATTTTTATTAGGTCTGTTCGATTTATATAGCTTTTGAGAATGAAGAGATTGCAGAATTTGTAATTAATTTAAATTGAAATTATTTTATTATTATTTCTATTGTAGAAATTGAACAGATTTATTCTAATTGAGTGCCGACATCTGTTGGTATATTTGAATTATTAAAATCTAAAGCGACCTGTAATTTGAACTCACGTAAAAACAATTTCTCACACGAAAATGTGACAGTTTATGCAATAAATGATACTAGATTATTGATTATATATAATATAGATATACCAACAGCCACTTTATCAAAATAGCCAATTAAATTGTCACTAGATGTCGCTTATATATACATATTCAAATTAAATTTTTCGTCAGATTTATTTTAGCATTTATGAAAACCTAACTACATATAGGCGTACTCTAGCGGAGAGTGGCACATTCATTGAATTTACAACTTGTATATCTACGGAACAAAAAACAAAGGTAGTTTTTTGCGTATCTAAATCTGGTATATACGTAAAAAGTAATGAACAGATGTTAAAAATGTAATATATGCCGGTAAAAATATCGAGTATAAATTGTGTTGGGACTAATAATTTTAAATCAAATTTTATATACCTTAACTTTATTTTATTCTGGTGTTATACATAAATTAAAATAAAACCAAACTAATGCAATAAAGCAACGTGTGTAAGAGCAAAACTGTGAGTGTTAACATACAAGCAACAGTGCTTACTAAATACTTTGTAATATATACAGCGGAGCGCAAATAAAGATCATTTATGCTGAACTTTTATTAGTAGTTTTAGGAGAAAACTTTTATAAATAAATATAATATAATAATATAAAAGAAAAAGAAAGAAGGGAATATATAACATACAGTGATCGGTAGAACGTGCGCATCATATGTAAAATTTGTTTGTCTCTGAATTTAGTAAATCTTTCTTCTTACAAATTGCCTCTGCATGTCTAGAAACCAAAATAACCCTCATCAAATCTGCCTAAAATTTAATTGTATACGAGGGAAGGTCAAAAATATGAAACTACGCTAAGAGTAAAGTATCTTATTTTTTGGGTTTAGAAGATTCTTTTATTAGAAAATGTTGTTTCAAATTTAACGCTATGTCTAATTATGGAGATTCGTTTAATTTGAGCACAAAAAAAATTAATCGCTTTTTTCGGAATTCCTGTATACAAAATTGATCCTGATCTGTCATATCATATCCTGAGAGGAAATCATATGCGTACTGTACCATAATTAGTTAGTTTCAAAAATGTTATAGCTTTGAAAAGTTAAACTTCAAAATAATATGTTTTGCTTTCAAATAAAACAAAATATCTAATTAAAATTATAAAGAGCTTACTTCATAAATAACAGACCCTTAGATCTTAGATCGGGTGAGGAGAAAAGACATTCACTCCTCTGCTTACTTTGATCAAATAGAAAAAAAATATTTTTTGTACAAATACCTACGTTATCACTGTTATATGTCTTACTGACATATATTAATAAAACTTATTACGTTTTATTATTAACTTTATTATAGTAGGTTTTATATAGTAGTTCTAACAGCTCTATTACGTTACGTGTTACTTACTTGCTTCACTAACTCTAGGTACCAGTAGTACCAACTCATATTACAATCACAACATGCGGAATATCGTCATCTAGGAAAAAGTGGAAGTTATGAAAACACATGTTCTTGGTTCAATAAGTTATTACGTCTTAAAATCTACACATACTTTTTTAGGAGGAAAAAACCGGAGTGAGAAATTATTAATGTTATATAAATAAACGTTTACTAATACTATTTATTCAAACTTACAATAAAAAAATAAAAATTAAAGTATTTCTATATTGGTCCAAAATCGAACGTAAACATGGACTTATTAATATCGTACTGATTTTCACCTTACGATTATATGTCCTGTACGATTTATTTTATATTGTAGATAGCTGTAGCATGATAACAATATAATAAAATTACAATTAAGGCATGAATGTATCGATAGTTTGTCTGCATTTTCTTACAATTATCAAGTTTTACAATTTGAATATTTCATATAAGGCGCGGACATGTATATGCGTGATAAATAGCACCATCTGCTATTTAGAAGCCTAATACTGTTCAAGCTAATGAGTTAACATTGGTTGAGATCTTAGAGACTATAGCGGCGTGGTCCAAAAGCTCAAATTTAAGCGTTGCCATTGCCTCTTATGGACGTGGTTTATCTATATTATATATAATCAATGTACTAGATTTGTTGTGAAGTATTTTGTTTATATTTTATTCATAAATTATTAATATTTTAACATAGAAATTATAAGTTATTACATGATATTAGTATATAAAATATAAGTAACAGTTCAGATAAAGCACTTTTATTAATCTAACAAATTCTCTGCTTATTAAAAATGGAATAATAATGATCTAATAAAATCTTCGAATGTTTCATACGGAATAATTCTTTCCCTTTCTCTTCGTAAGATTGTTTTGTGACGAGAGCATTCTGAAAACTGTTTAACGATGCTAGAATCGTTCCCCCAATCCAGACAGAATATAAACGTTCTTTCGGTGCCGATATCTGTAAATTTAAAAACATGCAGCGAGAATCACACTGACGGGGTTTCATTTTACCTTCAATTGTGCACATTTTGGGGAGATTTCTTTTAACTCGGACAATAATCGACTGCCAAAACCCTACAAAATTAAATGTTTATTATAACAACGTAATAGATAATGAATCGATTTACTTTAAACAACGTTGAACCTCCAGATAATACGATATTTTTAGACAAGGTGCTTCGCAAATCCAAATCAGAATCTTCGATCGATTTGCAAAGGATCTCGTGCAAGCCGGCGCATTCCCTGCCGAGAAAATGGGGCCGGAATAGAACTTCACCCGCTCTGAATCTGGAAGGACCGATTTCTATTTCTTTACCATCGGGTAATTTGAAGAGTGCTGTGTCTTTGGTGCTATTTTCTTCACTGATTGGATTTTCTGCCATGTAACACATGTTTTCTTTAATTCTACGCGCTATGTCAAAGTCCGCACTCGTCGACAAGTTGATACCTTCTTTTTTTAACAGCATACTGAAATAAAAGCGATAAAATTATTGCAAATACATATCCTGTGGGAATTTTACCATAAATATTGCGTTACTTCACGGCCAGCAAAATCAATTCTTTTAATACCTTCAGGTATAGCAAAACCTTCGTAAATTGGTACGGAACTTGTTATACCGTCTCCAGAATCTAATACAACACCAGTTGTACGACCTGAGGCATATCTGCAACAAAATTTATTTATTTAGTTACAAACATTACAAGAAAAAAAAAAAAAACAGAAAAATAGATATTATAATAATAATAATAATAATAATAATAATTTATTTCCTACAGGTAATACCCAATTACAGGAAAACATAATGCACACATCTGCAATATAAATTACACATGCGTTAATAATATAAGTTAAATAAAGATCAAACATTCAAAAAAAAAAAAATTACATAAATTCTTACGAGCTAGACTATGACTATTAAATTTATTTATTAAATTAAGTTTGAAAAATAATTATGAGCATATTCAGTTATGAAATAAGTTAAATAAAGATCAAACATTCAAACATAAAAAAATTACATAAATTCTTACGAGCTAGACTAAAAAATTAAATTTTATTTATTAAATTAAATTTTAAAAATAATTATGAGCATACTCAGTTATGAAACTATCGCTATTAAGGTCGTAACTATCAGAGATTCTATTGTAGTACTCGCACACTAAGGAAATAGGGGAAGAACGAAAATTCAGCCTTGGAATATTAAAATTTAGTTTGGATAAAAGCCATGGACAATCAATTCTACCATGAACCAGACAAAATAAAAATTTGACCAAACTAACAATTCCCCTTACATATAAGGAACTGAAATTGAAGTGATTTAAAAGAACAACATAGTCGAATCCTCTCACCGGGTACATTCCTTCAACTAAATAGTATTGTTAATTAATCTAGCTTGTTTTGTTGATTTTGTATCTGTTGTTATGGATTTGTGTTGATAAAAATTATAATTTTGTAAGTTGACGTTTGATAGTTGAGTGATTATATAATGTATTTTTATCAATAAATACATATAATTTCATAGAAGATTCAATAGGTTATGGGCCCAGTACTAATACGCTCTATTGTGTGTTAACTGGGAAGTCAACTAGTGATTTATCACATCAAGGTTAGCTATCCCCGTCCATCAATATTACGTTTTGTGGGACCGGCTGAGGTAAAAGATGGATAAACTGAAAAGCTATAATATACAGAAGTTCGCAGGAGAGAATTTCCAGTTATGGAAATTTCAAATGGAAATTATTTTCCGGGCCGAAGGATTACTTGACCTCGTCAGTGGCAAAATAGTACGTCCAAGCGACGATGCAGAGAAGCAAAAAGAATGGGACGACAGAAATGCAAAAGCCATGTTGATATTGTCTACATCAATGGAATTTAATCAGTTACAAATTGTAATTACATGTCAAAATGCAGCAGACATGTGGAAGCGGTTAAAAACCATACATGAGCAAAGGTCAGCGGTGAATAAAATTTCGTTAAAACAACATTTTTTTAATTATAGGATGTCTGAGACGGATACAGTAGCTCAGCACATTAGTAAAATTGAATCATTGGCCCAAAGTTTAGCGGATATTGGAGAGGAGGTAAAAGAAATTGATAAGATTGCAAAAACGTTAGGCAGTTTACCGCAAAAATACAGATCCTTCATTACTGCGTGGGATTCATATGATGAAGCAAAGCAAACATTTGACAACCTCACAGCAAGATTGTTAAAGGAAGAGCAAAGGTTAACAGAAATTGAGGAAGTTCCAACCGCATTTGCAGCAATGAAGGTAAGCAAACCAAAATGCAAAATACTAAATAGTAGCAGTGATGATAATAACACCAAAAAGAGTGTTAATAAGAAAAATGTAGAGTGCTATTTCTGTCACAAGAAAGGTCACTTTAAATCAGAATGTAGAAAATTACAAAGTAAGAAAAATTCACAAAACAGCAGTCAAGCTCTTAGTGCGGAAGTTAAAAATATTTCAATCAATGGCTGTGAACATATTTGGCTCGCAGATAGTGCTGCATCAAAGCACATGACATTTCATAAAGAGTGGTTTATATCTCTAAAATCTGTAGCCGATGTATCTATTCAAATAGGAGATAATTCATTTGTTAAAGCAGAAGGAATTGGCACTGTAAGCTTGATGGCCATGGTAGATGGTGAATGGCAACCGCGCACACTTGAAAATACACTTTATGTTCCAAATTTAAAGAAAAACCTATTTTCAATAGGAGCTGTAACCGACAAAAATTACAGAGTCATTTTCGATGATCAAAAGATTGAAGTATGTAACAACCGTTTGATTGCTAAAGGAGTAAAATTATCAAATCACTGTTACAAATGTTATTTAAAATGTCTGTTATGGAAAAGCTAACGTTTCATTAAATCCAGCCAAATTATGGCATGACAGATTAGGTCACGTAAATTATTATACATTGAAAGAGATGACCAATCATGGTATGTTGCCCAATGTTACACTAAAGAATGTAAATGATTTATTTTGTGAATTCTGTCAATATGGTAAAGCTCACAGAAAAACTTTTTCTTCAAGTGTTCAGTCTAAAATAGTTAAACCAGGAGAATTCATTCATACAGATGTATGTGGAAAAATGCCAGTTACCTCTGTTGGAGGAGCAAACTATTTTGTGCTTTTCAAAGATGATAGCACTTCTTATAGATTTGTATATTTTGTCAAAAATAAAAGTGATGTACCTTCAATATTCATTGAGTTTAAGAAACTTATAGAAAGGCAGACAGGAAATAAAATAAAGTTTTTAAGGAGTGATAATGGGACTGAATATGTAAA
Organism: Protaetia brevitarsis; assembly: GCA_004143645.1. Classification (NCBI taxonomy): domain Eukaryota; kingdom Metazoa; phylum Arthropoda; class Insecta; order Coleoptera; family Scarabaeidae; genus Protaetia; species Protaetia brevitarsis. Next base: position 11,538 of record RXPK01003282.1, read on the forward strand.
TCAATATTTAGGTGATTATTTAAAACAAACGGAATCATTCATGAAACAACCTGTTCATATACGCCAGAGCAAAATGGAAAGTTGAACGTGATAATAGATCAATTGTTGAAAGTGCTCGCACTATGTTGCTAGAAAGTAAGTTACCTGAAAGTCTTGGCGGAAGCTGTCAATACTGCAGTATATACGCTAAATCGTCGACCATGTAAAACTAATCAAAACTTAACGCCATATGAAAAATGGTTCAATAAAGTACCTCAGTTAAATCATCTAAGAAAATTTGGATCTCAAGCATTTGTCCATGTTCCAAAACAACTCAGATCCAAATGGGAAAGGAAATCAAGAAAAATGGTCATGGTTGGCTATAGTGGTTATAGTGCAAATTATAGACTTTTTGATTTAGATACTCACAAAGTAACAATATCCAGGGATGTGACTTTTAATGAAGATTTTGGAAGTTTTGAGACGAGTGCTACATCCACATATGCAATGTTGGAATGGCCTATACTTCCAACTAATCAAGAAACAGAGGGAGGACAACAGCCAATACAAAATGAAGTTGAAAATGTTGTGGAAAATGAAGATATTAATAAGGAGCAATCAGAGGTAAAACAACTTCGAAATCGAGAAAATATTCAACCACCAGTTCGTTACCGTAACGATTACGTAGCCTGTGCAGCAATTGTAGAAGAACCCCAAACATATGAAGAAGCAATGTCATCCAATGAATCAGAAAAATGGCAAGAAGCAATGAACGAGGAAATGTCGTCATTGTATAAGAATAATACTTGGACATTAGTACCACTACCCGATAATCGTAAAGCAATTGGATGCAAATGGGTATTCAGAATAAAGCATAAACCTGATGGTACAATCGATCGTTACAAAGCTAGATTGTGTGCTAAAGGATACTCTCAGAAATCTGGAATTGATTACAATGAAATATTCTCGCCTGTTATTAGATATGATTCGATTAGAATTTTGTTGTCAATCGCTGCATCTAGAAATTTAGAAATAAAACAGTTTGATGTCAAAACAGCGTTTCTTAATGGGAAATTAAAAGAAGAAATCTACATGGAGCAACCTCAAGGGTTTACACAAAATAATCTAGTGTGTAAACTGCAGAGAAGCCTTTATGGTTTAAAGCAATCGGCAAGATGCTGGAATGAAAAATTTACCCAATTTTTAAGAAATTACGGATTCAAGCAATCAAATGCCGATAAATGCGTATTTTTTACCAAAATTGAAGAAATAGATTGTTATCTAGCATTATATGTGGACGATGCATTAATATTGTGTGAATCAACCAAGTTTATTGAAAACATTATACAAGAGCTCAGTTCAAATTTTGAAATAACTATTGGCGATGGCAGTTATTTTTGTGGACTTGAAATACAACGGAATCGTGAAAAGAAAGAAATATTCATAAGCCAATGTGGTTATATCAATCGAATAATACACAAGTTCAATATGGATGATTGTAAATCAATTAGTGTTCCGTGTGTTATTGGAATTCCACTTCACAATGGCCAATCCCCACAAGATGATGATGAGAAGAATGAAATGTTGAACAAACCTTATCGAGAAGCCGTTGGTAGTTTGATGTTTGCTGCGATAGTTTCCCGACCCGACATTATGTTTGCTGTAAACCAAGTAAGCCGTTTCTTAAATAACCCCGGTTTAGAGCATTGGGTTGCTGTTAAAAGAATATTCAAGTACCTTCAAGGCACTAAAAACGTAGGAATCCAATATAGTGGCGATTCTCAACTCATAATATATTCTGATGCTGACTTTGCAAGCGACTGTGACACACGTAGATCAACAACTGGATACGTGAGCCTGCTAGCGACTGGTCCTATTACTTGGTCTTCCCATCGACAAAAATGTGTTACGAAGTCTACTGCGGAAGCAGAGTACATCGCTGCATCAGATGCTGCAACCGAAATCTCTTGGTTGCATAATTTTCTTGAAGAAATTGAAATTCCTGTACATGAACCTATACCGTTGTATGTAGATAATCAAAGTGCAATCAGACTTATCAATAGCAGTGAACATCATAAAAGGACTAAACATATAGACATTAAGTATCATTTTATTCGCGAAAAGGTTAATAGTGGTTTGATTTCTGTTTTCATATGTATGTTCAGAAAACCAGTTAGCAGATATGTTCACAAAGTCTTTACCACGTGATAAGTTTTTATATAACCGAACATCTCTGTCGATTGTAGATAAAACAAAACCAACAAACCAAGAGAGGGAGTGTTAATTAATCTAGCTTGTTTTGTTGATTTTGTATCTGTTGTTATGGATTTGTGTTGATAAAAATTATAATTTTGTAAGTTGACGTTTGATAGTTGAGTGATTATATAATGTATTTTTATCAATAAATACATATAATTTCATAGAAGATTCAATAAGTATAAAAACTTCAGGAATTTTCTTTGAACAGACTCAATCGCGTTAATATATGTGAAGAATAAATTGGAAACCAAATAATAATCGCATATTCTAATTTAGATCGAATTAATGAATAGAATAACGTGCTAAGTGTGATAGTGTTTTGAAAGTCCCTGCAATTCCGATAAATAAAGCCAAAGAGTTTAAAACATTGAGCAACAATACCCGCAATATGGTTAGAAAAGGATAGCCTAGAGTCAAATAAAACGCCAAGATCTCTAACATTCTCAGTGGATGTTAAAATAGTGCCGTTGATAGAGTAAGGATAAATAAAGCGATTCACTTTCTTTATATACATCATGGATGTGCATTTTGAAATGTTCAAGGAAAGTCTACACCTATCGCACCACAAGAGAACGGCATCAATGTCACGTTGGAGAATCTCAGCATCTACTACTGAGTTAACTGATGTAAATAATTTAACGTGGTCGGCAAACATTAATTTCTCAGACTGAATGTTGGTGACTAAATCATTAATAAATATTAGAAATAAGAGAGGCCCCAAATTAGATCCCTGCGGAATGCCAGAAGTAGGAGTAATAAACTTTGAAATATAATTGCGATACCTAATGCACTGTCTTCTATCAGGCAGGTAAGATTCCAACAACAGCATTAAAGAATCAGACAGGGAGATTGCTACTAGAGGAAGACGTATACACACTGTTAAAGTAGTCACAAAAAGCGTTGACTATAGCATCAGGTGAACTAAATTCAGTGTTATTATGCTTAACTACTCCAGGGATTCTAGTATTGTGCCCTTCCTATTTTGAATAAATGCCCAAAATTGTTTAGGGTCATTGTAAATCGAATTCTCAACGTCACGGATGTAGCTCTGATAAGCTGAACTAATATCTACTAATTATATCTAATACTATCTCATATTTACTCACAATGTGAGAATTGCTTCCATGGAGGTATACATAGCTGGGGCATTAAATTTTTCGAAAAATATTTCAACGATTTTCTCTCTATTACGTGCAGAATTAAAAGCCGGTTCGGCGAATAGCACGGGATGTTCGTCTGAGAGCAAATTCAATTGTTTATGGTAAATGTGGTGCCAAACCCTTTCCATGTCGTCCCAATCGATGACGACGCCATGTTCCACAGGACGCGTCACTGATAGTTTGCTTAAGTCATTTTGTGCTCCGATAAGAATTTCCGCACGTGGATCTCCTGTTTTCAATCGCGAAACTCTGAAAAAAAAATGAGCTTAAAGAAGAATGTAATACATGTATTTGGAATTTTAGGAATGGAGACGTGGAAAACGTACTGGTTTTGAATGATGCATTTGGGAATTCGTTCACTGGCAATTCCGGCTTTTATAATCCCAGATCCCTACAACATATCTGTATAAGTCGCAACGCTTTTTAATTCGTGCTTTTTTTTTATATACATTATCAAATATAATGGTCTGGGATGTGTTTAAACTCATATTCTTATTTGATTATAACTGTATTAAAGATTGATTTTTGACATTTAAATTGTTAGGTTAGATGTCTTGACAAATACATCTTGAATAACTTTAAAAAAGCAAATGTTACTGCTAAAGCAACAAGATAGAAATCGTCATATTTTAAGTAATTGATTTTAAATTTAATAAATTAAATACACACTAGTTAATAAATTCTATTTATAAAAAAATACTGGGAAAATATTGCATTTTGTTACCGCCTATTCACTAATGCAACACAGGCACATCAACTTTACGTGAAAAGCCATTTTTGCGCCATCTGGCGCTGATACTGTCCTAGTTTGGACTATTGCAATAATTTGTTTAATAATTGCCTTTTTTATCAATAAAAATATTTAAATACCTATATTACACTATATCTTAATATACTATATAAGTACATGATAACGTATCCTATTGTATTACAAATTCCTTATTTTTTTTTTTTCTATTAGTTCTTAGTATGAATAACAACGACGCTCAAATACGACTTTGCATGATTTTTAACTTATGAGCAACCGTTCTTTTTCTTGACAAGTTCAAAAAGTTGTCAAACGTTGTAAACGAATTTTAAATGAAAATATTTACACGTGCCAGAATAACTCGTTATAAATTAAAAAATGCCCACGAAAATACAAATTCGCTTGGCAAACGATCGCGTTAATTACAGTATAGCAGTAAATCAACGTCCACCAAAAATTTACACACCTGGACAAGTAATAACAAAACAAGATGAATTTATGAGGTATTATAAAGCTATATGATTAGAGTACGAGTGAAAATTCATAGTTATAAGTGCATTTCCTCAGAGGTCACGGTACCTACGAAAGAAAATGGCGATCTGAAAGCCTCCGTTGCCGGTGTCAAAGAAGAAATCAACAAATTAATATCGGTACGGCCTCTAAAATGCCGATATAATGGAGAGACCGGAGACGTTGTGATCGGTCGCATAACGGAGGTGCAACAGAAACGATGGAAGGTCGATACGAACTCGAGATTGGATTCTATCCTGCTTTTATCGTCGGTGAATTTGCCTGGGGGTGAATTGGTATCTTTCGAAATTTAGATTTTTGTTTTCGTGAATAATCGATGGATTTCAGAGGAGGAGGTCGGCAGAAGACGAGCACATGATGAGGAAATACTTGCAAGAGGGGGATTTGATCAGTGCCGAAGTTCAGAATGTTTTCTCTGACGGGTCGTTGTCTTTGCACACTAGAAGTTTAAAATATGGAAAGGTAAGTTTAAATTTTCTTATGTAGTTTTGCTGTATTTAATGGTTTTGTCACGAAATTTTTTCTTAATTGTTTTTTTTTAAATAAATTAAATATGAGATTTCTAGGTTATGTTAGGATATAAAATGCCAAAATCTTGAGAAATTTAACTTTGCACAACCGATTATTGTTAAACATCAGTGCTAAATTGCTACATTTAAATTATTTTTAAAAAAGAAAAGATTGTTTATGCTTTTTCTTCGCTAAAAAAATTTGTGCGTTTTCAGCGTCGACATAACCTAAAAATCGTCCATTTTTCTTGTACAAAAAGGTGTATTAGTAGTTTGTTTCCAAAAAAAAAATTTGTATTATCATAATTTTGGAATAATTCTGCAATGTATACCTAAAAATTATTAAATCATTGTATCAGCTGTATTATTGTCTCACATTTACCCCATAAATTATTACTTTACATATATTTTTCTAATTTAATAATAATAATTATACTATTTTTAACTTATATTTTGCTCAGTTATCCCAAGGGGTGTTAGTAAAAGTACCGCCTACTCTAATTAAGAGAAGCAAAACGAGATTTCACAACTTGCCTAACGGTGCCAGTCTCATTCTGGGCAATAACGGCTACATATGGATCAGTCCCGGTGTAAACTTAGAGGAAACATCAGTGGGGGGTTTCGTGCAAAATCTAGAAGAGGTCGTGCCGAGGCCTGAGCGCGAAACAATAGCACGATTAAAAAATTGCATCGAAGCTCTAGCGCAATGTAAAATGATGCTGTACGATACCAGTATTCTGTACGCGTACGAAGAGTCCCTAAAATACGATGTCAAGGAGTTACTTATACCAGAGGCGATTGTAGATATCGGAATCTTAACGCAAGAAAGGATCAGCATGTTGACGAACGCGTGAGATAGCTCCGTTTTGAAGGTTTATACAGTCGAATTTAAATTTCGATCAACAAATTGGTTCTTGCGATTAAAAGTGGTGTGAGGAGGAATTTGGTGTGATAAATAGGGACATTTGAAATAAAACATCATTTTTTGAGCATTTCTCATTATTTGCAATAATGTAATTAGTTATCTTTTTTGTATGCAACAACTGGTGTATAAAAATCGTATCTCTTCATTCTTTTTGTTATTTTTCTGTTTAAACGATTGTATGTATCTTAAAATATAAAATACATATTTCTCGGCAATGTGTTTTATTTATAATTACCACATAAATAAATAAAATTATTAATTTAGTATGTTTGTTTTTATTATTATTAGTTCAACCCTACTCTTATTTTAGAACAAAAGTTTTGTAGAATTCATCGTTAATTTTTTCTTTTTTATACAGCGTGTCAAAAAAGTGCAGGGTATACAGCCTGTATCAAATAAAAAAGTAAATTTTGCTTAAAACTACACGACATATAAAGCACAAACACACCAAAACCGGATTTCATCATTAAAGAATAAAAAAAAGTAAAATTTAGAGCTAAAAATTCTTTAGTCCGGGCCTGATGCAAGGAAACGTCATGTTAAGCACTCGCTAAACGTGGTATCATGTATAAATACATTGCACTCATTTAGTATTATTCTTAATGGTATGCCGTAAGTTCATTTAATGTCATTCTGAATAAATAAAGGCCCTTGTAAAAATAGCAAAACTGAGGCATTTTAAATTTCTTCTTTTTATAAAATAAACATTCATTTTTTGTTAAGAGCATTCTACCTAGGTCTACAAAGTATTATTTTTAATATCCTGATAAGACATTTGAGTTTCATCGGATATGCGACTTCAGTAGTTACAAAAACGTAAATATTTTTCTTTTGCTTTGTCGAATCGAGAGTTAGTTGTTAATAAACGGTACCACATGAATCTGAGTTATTTCTTTTGGATTTATTTAATCATATAACGCAAAATGAATTGAATCGAATTACACAGAAGTAAATGTAGATACAGAAAAATTTGCAAACACGCCTTTTTACTATGATATCGCGCGAAAATGAATCTATACATTCCCGCGCTTTTGCCGATGCATCAAGCTTCGATTTACTTTATATGAAATCATGATGGTCCTGAAAAGGATCGTTTTTTTCGAGACGGGAAGAATTTAAATAAAATGTTCGAAGTGGCTTGCACTCCAAGCGGCGATCCACACAAAACTAACAGCGGTAATGGCTGAATGATAGTGGTATGTGGGGGTATACTCGGGACAGCATTTAGGTTGGGCACAGGTGCGGCTCTAGCCCACGGCATTTATAAAATATTTTTTTTCTCGGTAATGCTTACAGATAGATCCCTTGTGCATTAAGACTTTTTGATTGTATATGATTACAGCTGCTACATATTATTATATTTACCTCTATATCTGATACACCCCGTATAACTATATACTTACACACTAAAAAACTTATGTAATTTTTTTTTCGTAAAAATCACTTATACTTACTTACTAACTTAAAGAAAGTGTCGAAATGTTAGAAATTTTCCCCTAATACAAGTATTTTACGTGAATATTATACGAAAATTTCTGTTTCTTAGAAAAAAAATCTGACATTGCAATATTACCAAGAAAAATATTTCATTCAAAACATTTCTTAGTAAAAACTTAAATTTTTTTCTATAAATAAAATTCCTATACAGATTTCCTTTAATTCAATTAATTTTTTTAATTAATTTACAAGAAGCCGTTAAAAAAATTTTGGTGCCTGTTTTTACAGTTGATAGTGGAGACACTTTGAGTATTTTTGTAAAATCTTAATCATAGACGATAATTTTTTAAAGCCGAATCCGAACTTGGCAAAATTTAAATTTCCCGCAATTATTTTTAGTAATTTCAACTGAAAGACGTCAAAATAACTAGTAATCTAATACTATTACATTACTATATACATTGGCAATTTCGTGTTTCAATGTTGAAGTTAACTAAGATAATTTGGGAAATTTAACAAAATTTGCCAATGATTAATATAACAATTAAACTGAGATGAAATCTTTCTTTAACTTATTTATCTTTTCAAATGATATTACATTGATAATGAATGTACACAAAAATGGTTTAATTTACACAGACTGTATTAGGTAATATTATTTAATTAACTAATATTTGACAGTAAATATCTGTAATTAGTAACATTTTAAATCAATTTTGCTTAATTGTATTGGATAATAATCAAATTTCCGTTAAAGTAAACAATAAGAGATTAAACAGATAGTTCTTTTAACAATGAAAGTAAAACATTAATATTACAAATTATTTACCTTCAAATTTAAACAGATTTGTGTGTGCCTAGGTTCGACTCTGGGAGGCGGAATGTTTTTTTTTTATTCCTTAACCTTTTCAAATTAAATATTACAATGCTAATGAAGGTACAAAAGGAGGTTTAATGTATACAGGCTGTTCGTAACATTGTTTAATTAGGTAAGTATATGTGAAGTAAATATCAGTAATTAGTAACATTTTAATTTATTGTATTGGATTTAATAATGGGATTAGCGCTAATTTATACCGTTAAACTAAACAATAAATACCTGTTTGTAGCTTGATAAAGATAGTAGTTTCTATTGAAACGTTGCTGTTATTTAAGTAATAACCAACAATAAAAATAAGTAGCTCCATAACAAGCCGTTGTTTTCGTTTATATTACATATTATCGAGAGCGAAAAAGTGTTAGAACTAAACAATAGAAGACAGTTTGAATATGCGTTTTATAATTCATAATTTAAAAGTCTTTACCTACAGGAAATAATACAGTACAAACTTAAATATGTTTTAAGAATCAGTTAATGTTTGTAGTGAAAATATTGAAACCGTTTTTGACATTTATACGTATTTTTTTGGCGGACAATCGATTGGCACAAAGAATGTATATTTTTTTTCTGTATAAATTCAAAACTTAACATAGTATATACAGTGATCTAGGTACGTAATTTTACCCATTCCACTAGTAGCCATATGTAATTTGGTGTAAAAGTAGTAAACAGTTAATGTCAATTATGTTCGTTAATTTTTTTTATTTAATTTATAATCTCAAATTAGCAATAAAAATTATAGTTGACCTTCATTTTCTAACGTTAATTTAAATGGTATGCTATTAAAATCCATTTTACGTACACCAATCTACTTATTTTAAGAAATTAGTATTAAAACGTCTATAATTAATTGAAAGATAAAAAAGAAATAAAAATAACGTTTTGAATCAACGACAAGTTTCGAGCAAAATGATGAAAAGAACAACATGCATTTGGATTTGTTTCTTGTTCAACTTCTGCAATATTGTGTCAAATTTAAAATTTCCCCAATAATTTTTAATAACTCCATCTGAACAGTATTAAAATAATTATTTGATTGTAATACAAAAGTTTAAGTAATTTCGTTCGGTTGAAAGTTGAAATTACTGAAAATAATTGCGGGAAAATTTAAATTTGTTTGATATTAATCGATTTTAGATTCTCGAATGCTTACCCGGTTAATTGAATCGACATTGTAAAATATCACTGAAGCTTCTGGAGATTATTTATTATTATTATGATGGGTGTTTTCCAGAAGGATTTTTGTACGCATATCCTTGTTATTGATGCAGGAGATTTTTCGCTTTGGTAAAAAATAATGTCGGAAAATTAGAATGCAAGCGCATTCAGATGAAGCGTTGTTTTTTTTGTGTGTAATAGATTCACACATACAGCTTCCCCACTGAGAGTTGAGTCAAAGATTTTACATTTGACAGTTGAAGAATCCAACTCTAAAATTAAAAAGGTACTGGTGAAAATAGTACAATTTCAGCATCGTTATTATCCATGGTGAAATTGTTTCGGTATGCAAATGAAATAGAAAAATGAAATAGAAAAATAATATTTTAAGAATTTTAATTACTGCTTTTTGTAAACAAATTCCTTAATCCTCCTTATGTTTTTCTTTTTTTTTTTTAGGAAAATAACTGAGCTGTTTTAAATTTAAATATTTTTATACGCATTCCTAAAAAGGAGTATCGTAATTGAAAACATATACATTAAAAATTATCTTGTTAAAATGCCAGGAATTAGTGGTACACATGTTATTTTAAAAATTAGGGTTATGTATTAATTGTTTTACGACCGAAAATAATTTGAACACGATCTACATATAAATACAAGTGCGATCTAAGTAGTTAAACAGTCTAGGTAAATCAGACGAAATGGGGCGATATTTGATGGCGGTGCAAACTTTTTTTCTGCTAAGTATCGTAGCTTTCGGAACAGGGAATGAGTTACGTAAGTTTTAGAATTCTAATATTTCGTTAAAACATTTTCATCCTTCTAAATAATCTTATAACAGGGTTAAAACAAAGGCACTCAAGTTGACCTCTACGATCTTGATAAAATTTGGTAGAAATGTAGAAAACACCGAAAAATATTTGACATGTATTTTTTTTTAGCTTCCCATATTTGGCTTTAGGGGGTGTAATGGGGACTCAAAGTTTCACCCGAAAACACATTTTTTGCAAAATTTCAAAAACGAGAATAGATGGGGTAAAAATCAAATCTTTCTCAAAAAAAGGACAGTGGCGTGCCCAAGGGATGGTTAGGGGGTTAAAATATATCATTTTTTTCTCACCTCCGCTTTTGTATATTATAAATTCAATTTTTCTTTTTTTAATCTTTAAACTACATTAAACAATAAAGGTTATGTGTTTTTAGATTATTTTCTAAATGTTCATTTTTGGGAGTTATCGTCATTTCTATGTACATCTACAGAGAAGACTGTTTCCATTCAAATTTTTGGAATTAAATTTAATGTCGTATTGTATTTTAAATAAAAATCGTTTGTTATGTTAAAATATAAAAAAAAAGTTAAGTGATACGTATAAATAATTATGCCAAAAAAAAAAGTTCCTGCGTTGTTGGATCATCTCGTAAAAATAAATGACTTTTTCTCGTTTTGGCAAATCAATGTGTTTATTATTGCCAATGTATGTATGTAGCTGATTAAAAATAAAAATCATCATTGCTGCTATATAAGAGTTCGGTCAGCTCGTTAAAGTATATTATCATAAATGTTTCCATTTATTGTTACAGTTAGAGTAAGTTATTAAACCCAGATTATAAAGATAATTACCATGTATCCAGAATGGCGCGAAATGGTACATGATTCTTTGTTTGAAGAGCGCCAAATTTAAAAGAAATTAAAATAATTATACAGGGTGTATCAAATAAAAAAGTATAATTTTGCTTGGGTGTTAATTACACGACATATAAAGCACAAAACCCACCGAAACCGGATTTCATCATTAAAGAATAAAAAAAAAAGTAAATTTAGAGCTAAATTTTCTTTAGTCCGGGCCTGATGCAAGGAAACGTCATGTTAAGCACCGCAAAACGTGGTATTATGTATAAATAATACTTGAACTCATTTAGTATTATTCTTAATGGTATGCCGTAAATTCATTTAACGTCATTCTGAATAAATAAAGGCCCTTGTAAAAATAGCAAAACTGAGGCTTTTAAATTTCTCTTCTTTTTATAAAATAAAAATTTTGTTAAGAGCATTCTACGTAAGTCTACAAAGTATTATTTTTATATCCTGATAAGACGTTCGAGTTTCACCGGATATGCGACTTCAGTAGTTACAAAATATATTTTTACTTTTGCTTTGTCGAATCGAGAGTTAGTTGTTAATAAACGGTACCACAATGAATCTGAGTTATTTCTTTTGGATGTATTTAATCATATAACGCAAAATGAATTGAATCGAATTACACAGAAAATAAATTAGATACAGAAAATTTGCAAACACGCTTTTTTACTATGATACGCGCCGAAAATGAATCTATACATTCCCGCGCTTTTGCCGATGCATCAAGCTTCGATTTTCTTTATATGAAATCATGATGGTCCTGAAGAGGATCGTTTTTTCGAGACGGGAGGAATTTAAATAAAATGTTCGAAGTGGCTTGCACTCCAAGCGGCGTTCCACACAAAACTAACAGCGATAATGGCTGAATGATAGTGGTATGTGGGGGTATACTCGAGACAGCATTTAGGTTGGGGCACAGGTGCGGCTCTAGCCCACGGCATTTATAAAATATTTTTTTTCGTCGTTAATGCTTACAGATAGCCCCCTGTGCATTTAAGACTTTTTGATTGTAATATGATTACAGGTGCTAACATATTATTATATTTACCCCATATCTGATCACCCTGTATACTTATTTTCTATCAGGTGGTTACTTCTCGAAATGTTCTATTTTCCGATCGAATTTGAATCAGTGCATCAAAGAGAAGGGCTAATAAGTGATACCTATCATCGCTAAAGGTATATATGTCATAATAATTAGACAGTAACAAAAAAAAAACACACACACAAACTATTTTCTGTAGGGGATGCCAAGTTTGGGATACCTCCAGTTTCACCAATGTCTTTTACGGAAGCCCCGTTGGATGGAGATCCATTCATTATGTTGTACGACACTTATACTGACGATCTGAAGAAGATGGTGATGTTAGATATAGGGTAAGTATCACCCAGTGTACTTTGAAAGCTCTATATACAGTGTGTTAAAAAAAGGTTGCCGGATATTTTACCCAATTGTAGTACTGGTGGAAATAAACAAAAAAGTCTTAGTCAACATGGGTCCGCAATTCAACTGTTTTTGACATATAGTCGATTGCATATTGTTTTAGTAGGATAAAAATTTTCAAAGAAATTCTGATCGCAATGTAAATTAAACAAATGTTTATTTAAAGTAAAACTAAAGAAACTGTTCTACATGTCCACCGTTCATTTTAAGGCACGCTTCACACCTTCTTATGAAAGATCGACGCAATCTTTCGAAAATTCCTGGAGTCTCCGAATTTCCTCGAACAATTTACGATTCGTTGCCTGAGTTCTTCCAAATTGTTTACAGATCGTGCGTACACTAATTGTTTTAGATGCCCCCAAACATAGAGTCTAGAGGTGTCAGGTCAGGGACCTAGGAGGCCGTGCAGTTTGGTCCACCCCGTCCTATCCATCTCTCGTTGTAATCTTGATTTAAGAAATTTCTAAACTACGATGGAAAAATGCGCAGGAGCTCCATCGTGCATAAACCACATATTTAATCTGTTGAAAAGTGGCACGTCTTCCAACAACAACTGGTAATTATTTCACGATTAGGGAGAAATACTGGACCAATTAAACAGTCTCCAAAATAGCAAGCCAAATATTAGCGAAACGGTTCTGCGATGGAGTTCAACAACAGCATGGGGATTTTCATCTGCCCAGACGTGATTGTTATGAAAATTGAATATTCCGTGTCTTGTAAACCCAGCCTCGTCACTAAATAAAATCTGAGTCGCAAAATTAGGAGTTTCTGCACCTTTCGTAAAACCCAATGGCAAAAAACCTCGTTGCATCATAATCGAGAGGAGCAGAATTGCACGCGTGAATGTGGTAGGGATAGAGCTGTTGTTCCCGCAAAATTTCCAAATGAGAGGATGACGTTCAGTCTGCGGCAAGTCTTCGGTGCTAATATTGGGTGTCTTCTACCCGTCTAAAATATCTATTCTACTGCGGGAGAAGAAACTGATCTAGGTCTACCAGAACCACCATTAATTTTAAAGAACCAGTTTCGGACAGCCGGATATGAAGTCTTGAGAAAACTTTATCACTCGGTAACAACCGATTTGGAAATTCTTCGGCATACATACGCCGTGCTTCAGTGGCATTACCATTCGCACGACGTAATAAAATGCATATCGCGCATTTCTGCATTTGTGTACTTATGCATAATTTGAGAAAAAAAAAAATTTGACGCAAATGATAAATAATCTGATGACAGATGTCTGACAGAACTAATTGTTAAGTCACAATCAGTTGTATGACAAAGGAAACTATTCTAAAACCGAAAAAAATGTTTTTTTTTTTTTATTTTAAAATATGCAATCGACTATATGTCAAAAACAGTTGAATTGCGGGCCATGTTGACTGAGACTTTTTGTGTTTATTACCACCAGTACTATAATGGGGTAAAATATCCGACAACCTTTTTTTAACACACTGTATATGTGATTCTGATTCTATAGGTGGATTTTTAACGCAAGAGATCCCATTTCAACGGCCTGGTTTTGATCGAATAGAAGTGCTGGCGCAAAATTACAGCGTCATCAGCGGCAAGATAATCGATTTAGTAACCGCCGGACATGGCAAATTTAATTTTACAGTTGGTAAGATTGAAAAAAAAAAGATGTGTACGAATACCAGTTCTGAAAAAATATCTATAATGATTTTAAAGTTAACGTCACAGGTTGATTTCAAGACAGGGTTTCATACTACAAGAAGAATGGGGAAGAGTACGTAGAATTGGTGTAATCCTACGATCCATTCAAACGTTACTCGTGCGTGTTTACAATTTCGGAAACATGACTTCACCTCAAACAGGTATAAACACAAATTTAATTTTTCCGCCATTATTTCATGGCCGTATTACAAAGAGATTACGAGTTTAGACGCACGCCCCTCTATAGAGGCAACACCCAGACTCTCACTCAATCAGCGATAATTCAATCATTGCAGTACACCTTTTCATTAAGGTATGCTCTGACTCGTTCTTGGAATAAATTGCAAATAATTGAACTAACGAAAGAAGGTATCATTGAACTATTACGAAGAAGGATCATTTGAACTAACGAAGAAGGTATCATTCAAAACTTTATCGCGCCAATCGATATCATGAATAATTTTTACGTGTTAGTTATTTTCTCAGTGATATTCTTTACGTTGAAGTTGGTAAAAGTAATTGCGGGAAATTTAAATTATTCCCTCGGACATAATATAAAGGAATCGGTTTGTGTATACTAATGTTTATTTTATTTCGTCATTTTTAGATGATGTCAACGCTTACATCCACAAAAATTGCCGTAAATTTGGGAACAGTTCAGACCGAAATTTCATACGTATATGTTGGCCGCTTTTGAGTATCCTATAAATTCTATAATTATAAGTGCGTTGGTAAACTGTTTCGCTCTGAAGTTCTATAATCCATTATTGTTTGTTGTGGTAATGGTAATGTGTAGATTCTCATTGACGATAAAATATATAAATATATAGTAATAATAAAGAAAATGAGTTTATTTTTTTTTAACCACGAAAAATATATAAATAAACAATATTGTTTACTGTAGAAATGGTGCTCCTTCTGAATATATAATTTACAACAATTTTCAAATTCTAATTTATGATATTATAGCTCTATCATAAAATCAAAGATATAATACACTTTTGTATTGAAACATCCGTGTGATATTTTTACGTTATTAAGCATCCCTAATCACATTTCATCCATTTCTAGAGTATGAAAACAACCTTATTCTTGCTCTGTTCCAGTTAGATATGTTTTCCGTTAAAATATTGTAAAATCACTTCGGAAAAATAAAAATTCATAGGTACAAACGCTGTCAGATTCATGAAATTGTAAGCTGATGTCAGTAATTATTTTTATTTATGGGATGCCCATCAGGAAAGTATCGGCGTTTCAACTAAAATAGTTCAAAATGATTTTTCTCGATTTTTATTAAAATGGAACACCCGTATATTATATCTAAAGTCAGGCAGGAATTATATCTTCCCTAAACAATCAAAGATAATTATTAATATTTACACACAAATAAATATTTAATTTGAAATAAATAAACTTCCAAATTTCGAATATTCCATTTCAATAAATATTTAATTGAATGATCACTAATAATCTTTATTTTTGATTAATTTAATAAAGCACTGTCTTGAGCGCATAATTATGGAGGGCATGCGGTTGATATTTTAAGCTCTAAGCTTTACCTCGCGTATTAGGGCAGTTGATCGTAGGATCACTCCCGCCAATGGATGATGCGGTGAAGGAAGTCGCTTTTTTAATGATCACGGCACCTATTAGATGTTTATCTCGTAAGAATACCAGATACCATGTTGTAAACGAATTACCATGCTATTTATCCAAATATGTCTGTTACTTAAAATGGAAAAGGAGAAGCGCCATCTATGCGGTGAAGGGAGTCGCCATTTCAATATGATCAGGCACTATTAGATGTTTATTCTCATTAGTAATACAGATATTATGTTATAATCGTACTTATTATTCTATTTATACCAAATATGTTTATGTTACTGGAAATGGCTAAAGAAGAAGCGCCCATCTAATGCGCGCGAAGGGGAGTCGCCGCTTTCAATGATCACGGCAACCTATTAGATGTTTATCTCTTTAGTATACCAGATACTACGTTATAATCCTATTTATTATGCTATGTATACCAAATATGTTCTGTTACTGGAATGGTAAAGGAGAAGCGCCATCTATGCGGTGAAGGAAGTCGCCGTTTCAATGATCACGGCACCTATTAGATGTTTATTCTTAGTATACGAGTACTATGTATTATATCGGTAGTTTATTATGCTTAGTTATATCTAATATGTTATGGTTACTGGAATGGTAAAGGAGAAGCGCCATCTATGCGGTGAAGAGAGTCGCCCTTTCAATGATCACGTCACCTATTAGATGTTTATCTCGTTAGTATACCAGATACTATGTTATAATCGTATTTATTATTCTATTTATACCAAATATGTTCGTGTTACTAGAATGTAAAGGAGAAGCGCCCATCTATGCGGTGAAGGAAGTCGCCGTTTCAATGATCACGGCACCTACTAGATGTTTATCTCGTTAATACACCAGATACTATGTTATAATCGTATTTATTATGCTATTTATACCAAATATGTTCTGTTACTGGAATGGAAAAGGTGAGGCGCCATCTATGTGACAATTTATGTAAAACACACAAGTATTTTACATATCTGCTACAGCGTATGGGAAAAAAAACTACTAGAGAAGAAGAAGATGGGGCAAGGTATCATGATTGTACCCCACGTAAAAAACATTTGCTTTGAGTGTCATAGGTGATTTAATGAAGTTGTTCTCAGGAATCCTAGGTATTAGAGAGCGACAGATAAAATATTTCGTTAAAATAACGAAGTGATTATTGTAGTCACAGTCTTTTAGCAAATAATTCGGTTGAGATCATTAAACTTTTTGACTAAATATTTTCGTTGTAGCAACATTGGGTTTAATCTTACAAATTAGTTTATTTCAAATAAGTAAATATCTTGTTGAATTAACTAAAGTTTTTCTTGACAAAATATATTTTGTTGTTGCAATAAATTGTTGGATTAATCGAAGCACATTTAATCCAAGTCTCTACCACATATTTTAATCTAATCGCAGTTTATTTTATTTAAACAAATACCGTACACATTTGAATCGTATATTTGTACGATAAAAGTAAATTAATTGAAGAAAAATATATTTGTTTGCTCTCATATAAATATGCCACTTTGGATAATGACTATTCAACTGAATTTAACATCTTTTTTTCCAATTCTCCGTGTAAGAATGCGAATAATATTGTCAATACCTAGATATTACGAGATTGCTGTATATACAGAAAAACACGACTTTTACTACAAAAATAAGGAGCGCTAATAGGAGTCTTGCTTTCGCGTAGTATTTTTATCGATAAATTTGGTTATTAATTATTTTAAGTTGTAATTATGATGCACTTTGATCGATGAAATGCAATAAAAGTGCGTGTTTCCGCAATGCCAAAATCGTTCATTTCTCGACTAGCCACACCAGCAGTTTATAATGTTGTTCAGATTGTCTATCAATTCCACAATAATTCTTGCAGTGTGTTTCAGCGTAATCAACGCAGGAGATCTTCGTGCAGTTTTAATTTTTCCCCCGTATTAAAAACGTTAAGAATATTTTGTTTTCGATTATTCCAGCTTCATACATTCCGAGAATAGTTCCCTTTCTGATCCCAATTTGAACGATGCCATCAAATGGACACCGCCAATAAGGTCATTCAAAAATAGCCAAAGGTTTACACTCGCCACGAAACTGTAAATAATAGTAATAGCGTTTAATTGTTTCTCTTTTTCCCCTCAATCATTTAGGAGACGAACAATTAGGATTGCCCAACGTCTCGCCAATCACCTTCAAGGAAGCCCCAATCGTCGCAGAAAATCTGATTTTCTTCATTTATAACAGCTATTGCGACGACATCAAGAATACAGTTCTCACGGAAGTTTCGTAAGTTTCTTTAAGAGTATTATATGGACGTTTGCGACATTTTTTTCTGGTCATCATCAGCTTTTTAATTATATAATTTAATCGCCATTTTGGATCTTATCACCATCAGAAAGAATTATTC
This sequence comes from Protaetia brevitarsis, assembly GCA_004143645.1. Lineage (NCBI taxonomy): Eukaryota > Metazoa > Arthropoda > Insecta > Coleoptera > Scarabaeidae > Protaetia > Protaetia brevitarsis. Next base: position 29,872 of record RXPK01003282.1, read on the forward strand.
ATTTCTCATATACAGGGTGTAACAGCGGTAACGCCGTGGTCTCTGGTAGACAAATGCAAGAATTTTTGAAATGTTTTATTTGGGATATATATGAGGCGATTAGATCTACATTTTAAAAAATAAGTGCAATATACAGGGTGTTCCAAAATTTAGCAGCGCATCAAAGTTATGTTTTTCTTAATCGGAACGCCTTGTATTTATGGCATTTTTAAAGTTGTACCCAAAAACTAGAACATTTATTTAAGGTTCCCTATACCTAATTTTTATAGTTTATGGAAAATTCAATTTGTTTAAAAATGCAATGTTGCAAAAAAAAAATAGTATCTCGGAAACGAATTAATTTTAGAGAAGTGAAATGAAAACCTAAAATAGCAACATCCTTTGGCTGATTGAATGCGACAATCAACGTTTTCTAGTGTATACAGGATGTTCAAGTACCTAAGTCAAAGTTTCTGATTTTACTCGTGCATAATTTTGTTATTTTAAATGAAACACCAGTATATTTTTACTTTGATAGATAGGAATTTTTATTTTTCTTTAAACAGTATTAGGAGTCCCTATACTATCTCGATAGTTTTTTACTTATTTGGATTTTTTTTAAGCTGGTCTAAGTAAATTGTCATTACCTTAATTTAATCTAGGTAGCTGATGATTTTTTTTGAATGTGTCAATTTGCCGGAACACCGTCAGTTACCATGAAAGCATACTCGTTGCAAGAAAGAGCTGATATGATTTAGTTGCTGGCGAAAAACTTTGTGAATTTAATTCGTCCCTAACTTGTTATTTCTAAAGGAACATCCCGTGTATGTTTACATTGATTTATTTAATTAATTTTACTATTCGAAAAAATTTATTTTTCATAATTTACCTGAAAATCATAAACGCTAAGAAGTAATATAAACTAAGAAAACAACAGTCAATACTTTGTATAAAAAGGTATAACAGGGATTTTGTATGTATCCATAAAATAAGGAAAAACAACGCAAATAAAATAAACGAAAAGCACTAGCATCAACATAATTGCCATTTTCTCCAATGCACAACATAGCTCTTCTTCAAATGCTCTTCTAACGTTCCTCAGCAATTTGGTGTTATTTCTTCTGATCCACCTATTGGAAATTTTCTATCAAGGTAGTTCTGACGGACCATTTTGAAATGGGCAGAGCCCCTCAAGTTGAACCAATTCCGGTTTCTAATATTTAAGGAATGTTTTCAAAAGGGCACAAAAGTCCTTCTTAGGAGGCTTAGAAATTCGTTCCATTTAGATGTCTATTGAAGAAATGGGACCAATTACATGATCATATAATGCTCCAAACACGTTCAAATCTCCACCTATGCTGCCGATCCAAAGGATGAAAAAGATGACGACGATTTTCGGTATCATAATAAATTGGAAATTGTGACAGTTTACTAGTCCGTTATTATGAAATGTGGAGTCGTCAGTGAATAGAACATAATTAAAAAAATCATTATCTTCTGTCGTATCTATCGAGGCCCACACGCAAAATCACACTCTTTGCTCATAATCCATAGGGTATAATTGGTGTGTGTGTTGAAGTGGTAGGATGGTATATTTGTGTTTTTTCAGGTTCCTAGATACACTCATGTTGACTTAAATCCAATTCCTTAGCAATCTTTCTTGTGCTGCTATGCGGTTGTTCAATAACAGCTCCTAATACCACAAATTAAATTTCTTCGCTTACAATTGTTGTTTTATGTCGCTTTATGTAAGCAACGTTGCCTGTGGTACGAAATCTGTCCAACAGTTTTTCAAATACCCTTTTATCTGGGTGTTTTCGATTAGGGTCCTTCTGCGCATACACCCCGAGACGCAAGGAAGCAATTTTCCTGACACTCACCAATAACTAAGATCATATCAGTTCTTTCTTGCAACGAGTATGCTTTCATGGTGCTAACTGGATACACATCAAATTGACACATTCAAAAAAAATCACCAGCTACCTAGATTAAATTAAGGTAAGATGATGACAATTTACTTAAACCACCTAAAAAACGCAAATAACTTAAAAACTAGTCGAGATGGGTATAGGGACTCCTAATACTAGTTTAAAGAAAATAAAAATTCCTATCTATCAACGTAAAAATATACTGGGTGTTCCATTTAAAATAACAAAGTTACGCACGATTAAAATTCACAAAGTTTGACTTAGGTACTTGAACATCCTGTAGACTACGCGACAACGTTGAATATCGCATTCAATCAGCCAAAGGATCTGCCATTTACGCTTTTCATTTCACTTCTCTAAATTAATTAGTTTCCGAGATACTAGACTTTTTGTGCAACATTGCATTGCCATTTTAAACAAATTAAAATATCTCATAAACTATAAAAATTAGGTATAGGGAACCTTAAATAAAATTGTTCTAGTTTTTAGTTACACTTCAAAAATGCCATAAAACAAGGGCCGTTAATAAGAAAAACATAAACTTTGATGTATTGCTAAGTTTTGGAACAGCCTGTATATTTGCATATTATTTTAAATTGTTAGATTCTGATCCACTTACATGCATCCAATATACAACTTCAAAAATTGTTACCATTTGACCACCAGAGACCACGGCGTTATCGCTGTGACACCCTGTATACATTAAATATATATATTTAATTTAACCATGTTTTTTCGGTTGATGCTTTACTTGATGAAGAATAATTTTAATTCATTTTATGCAAATGCCAAATTCCAGGTAAAAGAAACAATAAAATAACAATAATATCCAGGATTTTAAACTGGCCTTTGTGTGATATATCATATGTGAGATTCTTTGTCTTCATGTATAACATCATTTTTTTTTTTTTTGATAATTAACAATACAGATTTGACTTGAAGAATCTCAAAATTGCCTTGAAAGCCCACATAAATAGAATCGATGTACAGCTAAGATAATTATACCATCGCTAACGGGCTACTAATAGACATTCCAGCTTCTGGACATGGTAGATTTGATATGACAGTTCGTAAGTTGATATATACAGGGTTGGGCAAAATGTATGGATCAATTCGAATATCTTTAATATGGCCACTTGGATTTTAATTAAAGACTTTTCAGATTTAATTAAATGTAAATCAGGATTTCTTTAAGTATATTTATATGCGAATCAGATTGATGTTAAATGGAACACGCTGTATATTTTCCCGTGTAGAACAAAGCTTCGGTAGTAAAGTATTAAGGTTTAGCAACCCAATGTGTAACAGCGACAAATATATTTAATTTTTTTTTACATCATGTTTAAGGTTATAGTTATCCATGCACATTAAAAAAATTAGGTAATTTTTTGCGGTGAAAATCACTTATAATACAAATATTTTTTTTTACTTTCGTCAACAATTTTATAGGAAATTTTAATACAAGTTGTGCTCGTCTCTATACAGGATGTTTTGAAACATCGTTTAAAGATTTTAAGGGTATGTAGTACGATCGAAAATAAGGTTAAAAAGCATAATAAAACATATGTTCACAATCAACCGTTTACGAGATAACAGCGCATAGTACATGGATATAACATATCCTAGTAAACAGGTGCTTATCAGCTATTGTTTTATGACAGTTTAATTGACGTTTTGTGGCAATTTGTAGCATTACAATGATTGCGTATTCTAATGCTGAATGAGCGATATTGTGTTATTACAGTCGTGCTAATGGGAATTCTTTACAAGCATGTCGCTCTATGCTGATCGCCAACTGGCTTCGCAGTGTGATGTTTCTCAGACGGTGTTTCAACAACTAGAGAAACTGGTTCGTTTGAGAAGCGGTCTTCTGATACTGGACGGCAGAGAATAGCATGTACTCCACAGATAGAAGATCGAATATGTTGAATTTATTGATGAAAATGCCGAAACTAGTGTTTAGAAGAATTTCGACTCAAAGTGGGTGTAAGCAGCAATCTTGTTTGGAGAAGCTCTTCATGAGCAACTCCTATACCCCTACATATCCAACGGCTACAAGCCCTTACTGCTCCGGATTATCAAGCGGAGAAGGGCTTTCTGTGAGTGGTTTTTGCGAACAGCTGTTGATTCGGCCAGATTTCGCCTGATATAAATCTTTTACTGATGAAGCTGGTTTTACTAAAAATGGAGTATTTATTTCCAACAAAATCACGTTTGGGTGTACGAGAATCCTCATGCTAACCGTGAAGCCAGGCACCAGCAACGTTTCTCTCTAAACATCTGGTTAGGCATGATAGGGGGACGGTTGTTAGGACCGATTGTTTTGCCACAACGCTTAACAGGTCCTGCATACTCGAGTTCTTGGAAAATACTTACCTGAGAACTTTGGAAGATTTACCTATAAGTCTGTAATTAAAGACTGAAACTCTGGTTTATGCAAGATGGAGCTCCACCGCACTTTACGCGTGCTGTTAGGGAACATTTAACAATGAATTTCCTGGGAGATGGATAGGACGAGCAGGTCCCATTGCTTGACCTCCAAGGTCTTCCGATCTAAACCCGTTGGACTTAGTATCTGGGTTATTTGAAAAGTTTAATGGTACGCAACACCGGTAACGATCTTCCAGAGTTGCGCCAACGAATAGAACACTTTGCCAGATAATACGAGAAAACTCTTGTTTTTTGAAAGAGTGCGCGCTCCTTTGAAAAGCAGATGTAGATCCTGTGTCGAAATGGAAGGACGTCATTTTGAACATCTTCTTTAGTTATAATCTGTTTTATGTTAAAATGCAATAACATCTTAATAAAATCCGCTTAAAGCAAACTTATTCTGCAATTCCGATAAAATCGCTGTTATCTCGTAAACAGTTTAATTTGTGGACATATGTTTATTTATGAATTTTACACTTATTTTCGATCGTACTACATGCCCTTAAAATCTTTAAACGATGTTTCAAAACACTCTGTATGTCCAACAACTTGCGCGAAAATTACAATTCGCTTTTGAAAATTTACAATTTTTTTTTCTGTGTAGTCTTAATTAAATATCATTGTCGTTTTAACCATGTTAAGGATATTCGAATGGATGCATAAATTGCTACATCTGCCTTAATCTGTACGAAAAAAAAGAAACACGATTTAAAATAAATAATCCTTCCAGTTGATCCTATCCATTGATTACAAAAGCGATTTGCGTATAGGCAAAAAGGCGGTGAAGATTATATGGAGCTGGTAAATCCTGTATCTACAAAAGCAGAATTCGAACGTTGTTTTTTCCTTCTTCGAAAATATTAAATCTCCGAAAATAGGTGAGGCGAAAATGGAACAATGTTAATATTCCTTTTTAATAATTTCATTATTTTCAGACGAGTTAATGCTTATTTGAATGAGAAATGGGAAAAATTCAGGGAACACTGAACTACTACAAATAATCCTCATAACTTACATACATTATCCGCGTCTAATGGTATTATAATAAAGTGCCTTTGCGTAAAATATTTTCTGCCTTAGAATAAATGTAAATTGCTTATTTGTTTAAAAAAAGAAACTATAGTGGTGTTTTGCCAAATATTGTATCTGTAGAAGTGTTTAATTAATGTTCCGTATTTTAGCAATAAATTTTCTTGCAAAAACAATTTTATTTATTATACAAAGTGGAGTTTTTTTATCTTGAGACAACGGAATATCTCTATAAAACACTGCATCAAATCGAAAAAAAAATAAATCTAAAGATTCAATTCTCTCTTGTAATGTTATAGCCTCCATTTACTGTTCAATGTATGTATGTATGTAAGTAAAAGGGTGGTGTTACACTGCGACCTAAAAGATTATTGTGCTCCCTATCCTTGCTGCTTTACAGCTGGCCTTCCAGTCTATTCCTTTTAGAAAGTGTAGGATGTCGAGGGCCCAGTCTAGTAGTCTCCCTCTTCGATTTCACATGCTCCCAGTGAAATGCCTCGAGTTGCACAGTGCTCGCAGTTGAGAGAGTGGATGGGTGTTTCATCCTGTTCCCACAGAATCTGAATTCAGGATCTTTTCCATCCAAGCTTACTCAGGTGGTCCTTCAGTCTACAATGCCTGAAGTATTCCTGTAAAATGCGAACATGTTCTTACTCAGGTTGATGCATTCTGTAAACCTCTTCTGGTTATAAGTCCCAGAAGAATTTTACTTTGCCTCATTCCTGGAGATTTTCCCAGTAACTGGATTTTCTCTGCTCATTTCCATTTTAGTTTCTTCAGTATTGTACTGCTACTTAACGCAAAGGGTTTCAGGCCCTACAAAAGGCATTCCAGCCCTTTTTTGCGAGATTATCTGTTTTTCGTTTCCTTCCACTCCTGTGTGAACCCGAACCCACAGGAGGGTTACTTTATTTTTTTGCCAGCTCATTTAGTTTCCCTAGCATTCCCAGACCATCTTAGAGCTGATTTCATATGAGCAGCACCCTTGATGCTGCTTGACTATCAACATGATGATAATCTCCTGCTTCCAATAGTTCCTATCCATATTGAACGGAACACATCTTCCAATAGCGGTGTATTCCGCCTGAATATACTTGGGTATTTCCCAAGCTTTCGAAATATGTAGTTCTAGGTCCATATATTCCAATTCCAGTTCCTTCTGCCGTTTGGAGTCATCAGTATACCATTTGATGGCATTTCTATTCAAGTTCAAGATGGTGTTATGATCCACTCGCTCCTGTTACTTAGCTTTGTGGTGAATTCCTTCACAAAGCTAAATTTTTTTAACATATCATCCGGGGCATATCCCAGGTTTGATCACCGTCGGAGATTGAGGCCTAGCCTAATCATTCCTTCCTTGACCATTCTTAGTGCGTTCTTTTCGCCACGCCCTCTCATTACAATGTGGAGGGGGCAAATCCAATACTACTCAATAGCTGCGTTGGCAGTTCTCATAGCCCCTTATGCATACACAATGCTAATCTTTGCACTTTCGAGAGATTAATTCTCGCGGTGGCCAATTAGTTCTTTTGCTCCATGCTACTGATGCATAGGTGATGATTGGTCTCATATCGCTGTATACATCAAAGTAGTATTTTTGGGTTGCATCCCAATTTTTCCCTGCAAAGTTTCTGCAGACCAATCAGAGCTTTTTGGCCTTGTTGGTTACTTCCAACTTCATGTTTGTTCCATAGAAGTTTATTGTCTAGGGTAAGGCTAGATATTTAACTTCCGCTCTCAGTCTATATTTGCCATCCAGTTTATGGTTCTAAGATTGGATTTTTCTTTTCCGGTAAATGCTACTAGGGTTGTCTAGTGGGGTTATCGAGTTCGACATCATTCAGTGAGCCCCCTACATTATAACAAAACTTATTTAGACTTTGTTGATTGATGCAGTGTTTTAGAGATATTCCGTTTCTCAAGATAAAAAAAACTCACCCTGTATATGGTTTTCATTGTAAAAATAACATATTAATTGAGCTAGTTTATTTGTATTAACAGCTTAAATATTTACCACAATTAATCAATCAGAGTATTCAAGTTTGTGAGTGGACGATGCAATTAAAAACGACAACATATTAATTTTTTTTCCTTTTAATCACATCTGTATATTCTTTTTTCTGCTATTTACCCCAATTATGTTAACGTTTCGTATATGCCAACTGCATTATTAACTAGCGATAAAAGCGGTACACTCACATAGATTTGGCATTTGAATACAAATGTGTGACAGGTTACACGCATGAGGTGCTGATCTTTGGATTATCTCTGTGTTATTCTAATGTAGGCGGATGATTTACGTGAGTTTTTTTGGTTTTGTTTTTATTATATTAACGTAGACAATTCTGTATATTGTATTTCTAAAAAATTCTGCCTGAGTAAAATTAATCACGATAGATATTGTGTAGGAAAATTGGTGTAAACATGAGTGCCCAAGTGTGATTCAAATTTATTATTTATTAATTATATGTTTTGTTATTATATCTTTATAGCTTCTTACATACCAAAATGTTCCCTTTCTGATCCACAATGAATGATTGCATCAAAAATAATGGAATAAAGTGATTATCTATTATAACGAAGGTAAGTTGAAGCTTTTAACCTATAGTGTGTGTATGGGGGGAAAAGTTTGCTTAAAAGTTTGATATCTTCATTTATTTTGTCAGAGAGGTTAGAAAACACCTGTATTTAAATTTTGGATTTCAAATCAACATTATCGATATATTGTTTTATCATCTTAGTTTTTTGTGAAGAAAACTGTTTAAGAGAGGTGACTACACTGAAAAATCGAATATATTAAACCAAGCAAATATATTTTCTAAGCATATTTGCTTTAAACAAGCATTCATTTTTTTTTCAAATATATGCAAAAACGTACAATAATGACTGAAAAAAAAATATTGCTTAGCAAATTTAATATATTAAAAACCAAATATGTATCAGTATCGTCCTTAATACAATAATATAGTTCAACTTGTAAAAAATGTTGAATAGGTTCAATCACTTTCATATTATTGAGACAACATCGTACTTGTTAACTCAAACAAATTTGCAAAGATTACAAGCTTTTTACAGTAAAAAAATTAAAAGTTAATCTATTTCTTGCTAATAAACTGTAATGGATTAAAGGAATTTTTCCGTAAGAAAAACTTTCTCCTCACGCAGGATTCGAACCCACAAATATTTTTTTTATGACAAGACCAATAAACTTCGCTATTTGTATTCTAGGTAGCAGTGTGCACAGAAAACAGGTTCAAAACTGCGTAAACTCTAGCATACGCAAAGTGATCCGAAATTGAAAATAAAAAAGAAAGAGTTAGAAAATATATAAATTTGTTGGAGGTTATACCTAAATTTAACAAATAAGTCGAAAGTAAACAATGTGGCAGATACCTGGACTTTAGATTTGATTATTTTCTATTTCTTTTTTGTGTGTATGTGGATATAAAAATGTGGAATATTGCAATTTTTGGAATATATAGGTATAACTCAAAAAAACTGTTTACATTAAGAAAACAAAAGAATTAAGTTGATATATTTGAAGACTTGAAGAACTAGAACTTAGCAGATTTGAAAAATCATGTTTCGAAAAAACACGTTCAAAAGTTCGCAAGCAAAAATTTTACAAATAGTTCAACATACACTTAGTCAGCTATTCCAGCACCACATATTAATCTTCTTCTTCTTCTTCATACTTCTGCATTTTCAAAATTTTGCTTCCCTTTAGACAGCACAGGCGAGTTTTGCAGCGCTGACAATATCTGCTCTGCCCGTGTATGCGCTGACGATCAGAATTGACGACGAAATTTTTTGCATCAATCCTACTGCAATTCCCAAACAATTCATTATTGTAATACAGAGAAGTAACCTTATTGAATAAATTTTGCGGCAATGTAGGTAAGCAAGTTGAACTGTTTGTGAGTCGCAGTTAAATCTTTTGGAGCTAGTTTCTACACACATGAGTCGTTTCAGTTTGACAATTTTTTTCCAAGGCATCTTTGCAATAAATTACTGTAGAAAAAATTCATAAATCGGCCTAATAGCATCTGATTTTTTGCAAAAGAGGTCATGCATGAATGAAGCAAGCTCAACCTTGGCTTCTGCAACGCGCCACTTACACAAGGCTGTCTACACCTTTTGGACAAAAAATATGTCGTGGATCCGCGTCGGTTGAACATTATAATGAAATGTAGCCCAAATAGCTGCCTTCATTTTTATGCAGAATCTGGATGTTGTCTAATTGCCATCTATTGTACACTACTCTTCTACTGTTAAACTATAATAACTTTGTCAGTCAGTTCACCAGCGCCCTTTCCTCAAAGTCCACTCATTATTTTTTGTACATTCCAACGCATTGTCTTTTTCTTATGGACATAACATCTTCGTTACGGCTAAAAAACACAATTGCTTAAAAAGTTGTCTTGTCTCAGTCGCCTATCCGAAAGCGTGCGAAAATTTCTTTTTCTTATTTGCGTTCAAAAAAACGCAATTGTAACACGCTTTTGCGTATCGAAAAGTGCTTCATTGTGATACGCCTTTTTTTCATTTCTTAGTTGGCTGTATTGAATACATTATGACAGAAAGCAAAATTGACGTTTAAGCATTGTAAATTGTAAATACTTTAATCAAAAATTCTATACAAATTTAGTTACATTGTTATTGTTATGAAACGTGGAATATACTGTATACATTTACACTGACGGAACAAGTATCTTGACATGTATTGTTATGCCAGGCAAATTCTTCGTAACAAAGTTTTGCTGAGTTATGTTATTGGCTTTAATGGTAGACTCTTGTGATTGAGAATCATTCGATATATAACTCATAGAATGACAATGTACTTGGCCCTGATAAGTTGTGCGCTACAGCCACTTATTTTCATAGATGTTCGATGTAACCCTCAGCTACCGCAGATGAACTTCATCCACATGAGTTTTTATAGTCAGCAAATCACTGCTGCGTCTGCTAAGTGTATGCATCTAGAACGTTGAAGCAATGTAGCCAGTATAAGCTCTGAATTGGGCAATTTTAAAAACAGCATTAATTTAGGCATTTTGCCAATCGTATTAATCCAATCGCGACAATATACAATACCATTGCGATATGTAAGGAAGAATCTTGAATGATAATATTTTTGGTCGCAGGGCGACATATTTTTTAATTAAAGTAATCCATCTTTCTACCGTAATTGCAAAAACTCTTACGATATTATTTTGTTTTAGTACTGTCACCAAAATTAATATCACTCTAAATTCTAATCATGTATGACATATTTGTTAATTCATTCGGTCTACAGGCACCTGTGTACCCATTATTAAAACGATTCTAAAATTAAAATCCATTACATAAAAAATTACATTTTGCAAATAATATCGTACCTTATTGCTAAATACAATGCGTCAGAACCTTCTTCTATAAATTTATTAATATCTTTCAATGCATAAAATTTAGATTTCTTAGCCTCGTATCCCTCAGAGAATCGTTTTAAATAGCTTGTAATTTATATATATTTTGATATGTCTGTTAGTTTTATAATGGAAAGCAAGAACGAAGCATGGAATACATAGACCATAAGGTAGAAGATTTCTTATTTTTCCTTGTAATTCAATAATATGCCAATAAAATGTTTTCAGATATTTGTTGACATTATTCGTACAGCCATAGTTCAAATTGATGGTAGCATTTTTCATATACTGCTTTTGATTTTTTCGGTAATAAATTTATGACGGCGTTATCCGCAATTTCACGCAGTTGTGGTGGCGTACAAGATAAATTGTCTCAGTATCACTCATTTTTTACAGTTTTACAGAGACTATATTATGAAATATATTGTTTAACCATTTAAATAGCCGAATTTGAATTTGAATTCTCAAATGTCAATCGTATGTCAATGTGACCAACTTCATATAAAAAATAAAACTCAACATTTTTAATAGATTTTTATTAAGTATTTATTATCAATTTATAATGCAAAATAGAAAAATAGTATAGAGGACTCGTTTCATAAGCTTTTTGTGCACTCGTTCATTAAAAACTCGCCTGCGGCTCGTTTTCTAAACTTGAACTCGTGCGACAAAATCATGCCTTATGAAACTCGTACTTTAATAACTATTATGGCATTCGCATCGACTTCCATTTTTCCTGTGCTCTACTCTGATGATCTGTAGCTGGTTACCTTTGCCATTCATATTCCGCCTAACTTTGCTCTAGTTTCCAATTGATGCAGTTTTGACTTGCTCATAGCAAGCAATATCTGTAACTTTCTTCCTGTACTTTCCAATTAAAGTAGCTCTACCAAATAACGATGAAAAACCTAGTTTTTCATGAGCCGGGTCCAGATACTGTACAGACGTGTGTGCTCATTTCCTACTTAATACTTTCTTCTTCTTCTTTCACGCTTTCTTTGAACTGATTCAAAACGGCTTTCGACGCAATATGAAAATTATCGACAAAAACCGTAGTAAAAGAGCTACTGGAGAACTACTCGAACACTTTTTTAAATAAATTGGGCATCTTAATTAAAGGTTATCTATATTTTTTTCCAATTTTACACCAAACACTGAATTTTCCAGTCAAATATATGTAAACCTCCTCTTAAGAGATATGGCGAAAATCAAGAAAATAATTGGTATAAAAAGTAATCATATTATTTTGTTACTCCTAGTTTATTAATTTAATAACAAACCCATTAATTTCACTTCAACAATAAGTACTCTTCAATTAACAAAGTGAATATTATTAAGAAATAAGGATTATGCTAACCACAATTGTAGTCAATTTAATATGATTATTATGTTCAAATTACTTTTTTTTTGAGCAAAGTATTTCATTTGTTTAATTCTATTGGAAATATTGTTAAAACAAATAAATTTTATTAAGAAGATTATTTGTTTCTCCCACATTTAAACAAAGATTTTAGTCAATACAACTAAAATTTGGTTGAGTCAATCAAACGCTGTTTTTTCCACAGCCAGCAATGGGGACATGAATGTGATTGTAATGTAAGACTGAAATGTAATTAGAGATGGCTTTAAGTTGGGACAGGTGCAACGTGGCTTTCACATTATATCCACATAATTAGTGACAAAAATATAGAGATAATTTTAGAGTTAATATAAAAGATTAAAAATTAATCATATAAAATAAATAATATTTTTTTAAATGGATAAGTAATAATATATAAATGATTGGAAAGAACACTTATATAATATTATTACTAATCCATATATACCACCCATCTAAAAACTTTCAATAACTATTTTTTTAATGTCCCATTCTAATTTATAAAATTATATCCATTTAAAACAAACTTCAGTGGTTATGTTGATTTGGCATAATTTCAAATATTCGATTGAACGGACGCATCTGCGAGAGTTATATTAGTACTAATGACTTAAATTTAAATACGCTGTTATAAGCGATAAAAATTACCAGCCACCTTTTACTTATATATTTTACTATATTTTATTATCTTTTAGCATCCCCAATTAGGAATACCTAGCTTCTCTCCTTTTACACCGAGGTAGCCTCCGATTTTTGGAAATAATTTAATACTTATTCTAACATATCTCTACAATGATAATATAAAGGATTTCAAAATTAACGAGTGCTTTCGTAAGTACCTATACAGGTGTCCCACCGAACTGGGCCATTATAGAATTTTTCAAACTTCTATTAGTAGGAATTTGATTTTTGGAACTTGCAGAGTAGTCATCATAGCCCACTATAATCTATTTAAGGAAGATATTTTTAGCCTTATAGCACTTGCGGTATGCAGGTCCATAACAAATATCTCAAAAGCGATTAGTTTAGGAATAGGAAAGATAATACAAATTCAGCAAAAATGATGGAGCATACACTGAAGTCATAATATTAACAATAAGAAAGTTGATATCGACACCCTGTATACCACAATGCTATAAGGCTGAAAATATTTTCTCTAAATAGATCATAGTCGGCTATGCGACTTTGCAAGTTTTAAACTCAAATTCCTATTAGAAGTTGAAAATTTTAATGCCCCCGTTCGGTGGACCCCTGTATTATGAATGAAGAAGTTATCGCAATCACCCACACATAAATGCTCATTCCGATTCAAATTAAATATAATTATTTAATAAATATGTGTTACTTCTCCAGATTAGATTTGAAGCAGGGCAAATTCGCTCTCACAGGAGTATTCGAACGTGTGAAGTGTTGGCGAGCAATTACAGCATTGTCCGGGGTAAAATAATTGATATACCGGCCAGCGGACATGGCAAATTCAATATGACGATGAGTAAGTCGCCGTACCCAGTAGCTATAGTCTGTCCATAGATATAACGATTTGACTAATCATTAGACAAATCATTATATCTATGGACAGACTATATCAATCGAGATTTAAACATTTTTTTACTGTTTAAAGTTGGAGTTTCCATGACGTACGATGGAAATTTCCGATTGTACAAGAAAGGGGGCGAAGAGTACATGGAACTTGTTAATACTACGACAAAATCCGGCGTCGAACATGCGTATTATTATTTCGAAAATTTAAAATCTCCAGAAACAGGTATACACCACGATTATTAAGTCGGTAAATCCATTTCGATTAATTAAATTTTCAGACGACGTCAATGGTTATCTCGCGAAAAATTGGAAGAGGTTCAGGGAGCAGCTGAAAGCGTCTGTAAACAGTTACGTAACTACATTCATGCACACAATATTTGAATCGCTTCTGCAGAAAGTGCCGTTCAATAACATTTTCTTACCTTAGTATGTATGTATCGATTATAATGTTTGGAATTTTGGTTGTTCAGTAATATATATTATTATAAGCATAATAAAGGAGCAATTTTAAGTTAAAATGCATACTCGGTTGCCTACTTTACAGGTAAATTTCGATTTACATATAGGGGTATTTAGATCGCCTTGATGACTTTGGGTATGCGCGTGGTGCCGAAGGAATTATTTTTTTTTAATGATTAAATTAATTATTTTTTTTTTACAATACCGGTGAGGAATGGGGGTAATAATAATTTAAATGAGTAAATAGATTTTTAATTTTTTATAATTTAACTTCAGCGCTTGTGTAAAACAAACAAAAAAAAAAAAAAAAAAAAACTTTATTTTCACGTGATTACTAAATTGAAGAATTCAGTTTTTTTTTTTTTTTTTGATTTTATATTAAATATTTATTTTCTGGCTTTCACTTTGACAATCATCGCCTACTAGGAATACAAATATGATCCCAATAATGAAAAATTAATCAAAACTGTAATAACTCGAAAAGTAGAAGAGATAGACATAGAGTATGCTTAATAAAAATCAAAGCACATGGTAATAGAAATTCAATGAGGTAAACATATACAGGCTGTTCTATTTAAAAAAAGGAAGATATACACATTTGAAGTTGACCAGGTTTGTGCTGTAATGACGAACACTCAGTATATTAAAATACAATTATAAACATACCTGCAGATATAAGTAGGTCCGTACTAAGATATTTCAAAATTTGATTCGCTTAGTCTAAGTGGTAATTAAATTTTAATCGGTTTTCTCAGACAGTGCAAACGACATAACCCTAACAGCCAGAAATATTACATAGATATTTTTAAAAATATATTTTATAAATATTTTTCGTGAGAAGTTTTTCAATATATTTTTCATATTTTTTTCTAAATATAGATAAAATATTCAATAAATATTTTATCCATATTTTAAATTAATGTAAGCGCTATATTTTTCTAAAATATTTGTAAAATATTTATATGAAAATTGAGATTTTTTATGCTATCTATTAATTTGTCAACATGAACTAAAATGTTCTTGGTTATTTAGAATGTATAACGTCGATAACGAAAAGTTGAAACATACATAGAGTTGTCTAAAAGGCAAGAAATTGTTTTTTCACACTCACCATACAAGTTAATAATCAATAATTCTGGCATCTTTTAAGGCATACTGAAGGTTTATCAAATTAATCCCTATTTTTTTAATTGAAATAAATAAAAAACAAACGTATTTATTATCATTTTATTTGAATAAGCCATAAAATAAAAACACTCATTTTTAAGTCTAGCTTGGCTGATACCAGGGACAACCCTATGGCTTTTTTTATTCTTCGGTAGTGGCGCTCTCATGGCGTTTCCTTGTGCCTCTAAAACAATGCCAATTGTATTAGATCATACCATGAATAAAACATCGTACAACATTATCAACACCTACTAATACATTTGGAGCATTACAATAATTGGAGTGGTAGCTACATTCTAATACTTACGATACTTATTTTTACTTTATTTCATAATATTGAAAACATTCTACGTACAAACAATAAAACAACACAACGTATTCTAACCTCTATTTGAGGTTATGACGCTTATCTACTGAGATGAATCTCTTAAGCAAATCAACTAGCAATTTATCTAGATGCAGTACATATATGATGCATATTATTTCGACGATTTCTGTACATAGCGATATTGAGCATTCCAGTTATCTTATAAATGCCATGACATGTTCAAAGTTTTGCTTACCTCGTAGTCACCACAAAAACTAAAACACACTCCGCAACAATTAATACACAGTTAACCCTAATCTGCTCTAATCGTATACTATTATAAACTATAACATGTAACGGACAAACGAATGAAAAACGTTGATGATACGCACGTGCGCGTATGCATTCTATGTACCTAATCCATAGACGCATAAAGAATATTAAATCATATAACACCGGCACCGTAATGAATAGAGGTGTTGTGTTGACGTTCGCAACTTACAAATATTACAAATAATATAACACAAAACGCAGATATATTAATAGAAAAGTTACAGCGCTCAACTTAGCTACTAATTAAATCATATTAGATATATATTATCTAATTTAATTTTAAACTATCATTTTAAATAGGTACATACCTACTTAATATGTATGCATATTTTTACCCATTTATATTATTCGTCCTACGCCACCAAATGTACAAAAGCAAAATTCAATCTTTTTTTATATGAAATAAATATTTATAGAAATACAAAGAAAATATTCTTGCAGAGTTATGAAAAATATATTGAGAAAACATTTGCAATAAAATATCATTAATGCTACGTAACATATATATTTTTTAAATGTTTTCCTAATATATTTTCTATAATATATTTTATGCATATTATATTAATATAACTAATATACAAGAAAGGTTTAATATTTTTTAAATATTTATAAAATATGAAATAAATATAGTTGGTCACTGGGGAATTTTCAGAAAATCAAAGACATCTCGGAAATTAACGAGTGTAGCGCTAACGTATGTTATGTTTTTGAAATTTACTGGCGCTTTTAAAAATGCAATAATATTAGGGGGTATTGTATTTAAAAAAAAGAAAGTTGAAGGCTGTACCGAGTTTACAAAACGCCCTGTACAAATGGTGATAATTTTGCGTTATAGAAAAATTATAATCTTACAACAATTTATAAAAAACCTTTTTCCTATCTGTCACTATTTAGGTACGAGTTATAGAGGAACTCCTTGCTGGTGAAACACCCTGTATATAATAATACTTATCCCATTTGAATCAATTGTATTTTATATAGTTTTATTTTAAATAGTCATCGTATTTAGGGTCAAGGTGAGAATTTAACATGCGCTAGTCATAAAATTTAATCCTTCATTAGCAATTTAAAGTACTTATGCAATATTCTAATTTATAGACTTTTAAATCGTCTATCTATTTGGGGGGGAAAATACGTATAAAATTCAATGCTTGCTATAGCACTTGCTTAAATAAGAAAGTATTTCTTGAAATTGTCAGTATATACTTCATGAAAGTATGGATTTGCGTAAGTATATTCCTCATCAGGATATAATATCTTCTTTTTATTCGAAATAAAATTATTTTAGCCGCTTATATCAATCGTTGCTCGTTGAAAGATCCGGACTTAAATAAATGCATTGTAGAGAGTGCTAATCAGGCAATTCCGAAGATAGTGCATGGTAGGTTTGTATAAAGAGTATTTCAATTAAAAAAAATATAAATGGCATATCATTTTACATAGTTCGATTAGCATACAAAATGCAGTGCAAATTTGAAGTAAAATAATTTTACGAATTTAAATTCCTTATTGGGGTAAACATCCAGCAGCTTTGCGATCTACACTTGCACCTCACTAATCCCCTTAACATTTTTTACACATCTATGATTGTTTACTTTTATTTATGACTTTTACTACTAATACGAATACCATATACTGCTGATCGATTTTGTCCCACCTTACTACATTAAAATCTGGTCACTTTACAATATAGGAAATGCAAACGTACGCAACTTTTTATTATTGCGTTTGTATTATTTAAATATTGGCTTTTGTTGCTTACCATGCCTTTCACGTGGCAACAAACTACCATTAATACGGGCTAAATCCAAAAAAAAATCATTTTATGTTATATGCTACCGCGCTATCTGTGAACTAAATGCCCTCTACTCATGTGTGCTGCTCAATTCATCACCTGTAAACACGGTTCGGAGCTAAGATAGGCATTTCGCTTCCCCCGCCAGTTTTGGATGTAGAAACACTAGTGACATCTGGATTTGCCATCCAAAGGGCCACTTTTAAGCACAACATTTTTCCCATAAGCTTAATCAGTCTACTTATATATAGTCAATGCCTCAGATAGCACCAACACGTCATTATGACGTACAATTTTGGTCACGTCTTACGTCATAATGACTTATTATTATACGTAAAAGACACGTTAAAATCAGTATCCATTTTTTATATATTTATTTGAATTCTATTCTCATCTGAACTACGTTACTTTTTATAAAAACTAATCTATTAGTTATGAATTTTACAAAAAATGTCGAACCTAAGCTCATTCAGTCAACTCAAACATATAAATATAGGGGCATGTTAGAAGCAAGTTCATAATTGAATTGTTGAATTGCCATAAAAAATATGATAGTATACTAAATAATTTTATTTATTTAATATACATAGCAAATACTTAAACAATGGTGAAATGGACGTGTTTGTAACGTCATAAAGACCGACTAATTTCACGTTATAGTTACGTGTGTTAAATCACGTTATATGATCGTCCCTTATTGGTTATTACTTGCCGTCATTTTGACCAATATGACTTAAAATCGACGTCATAATGACGACAGCTTGCTACCTGGGCCTCTTCAATTTCACATGCTCCCAGGTTCAACGCCCTTGTGTTGCACGGTGGTACGCAATTTGAGAGGAGGTGGATGGGCATTCTTCCTCTTCCTCACAAAATCTACATCATTGGCCTGAAAGTATTCCTGTTAATATGCGAACATCGTTCTTACTCAGGTTGATGCACTCTGTAAATCTCTTCTGGTTATAGGTTCCCAGAGGAATTTTACATTGCCTCATTCCCTGGAGATTCTCCCAATAATTAATTTTTTTCTGCACCATTATCTACATGAGGGTTACTTTATTTCTTTTGCCTAGCTCGTTTAATTTTCCAGACCGTCTTGGAACTGATTTCATGCAAACTCAGCACCTTGATGGATGCTTGATTATCAGACACGATAATAATCTCCTGTTTACGATAATTTCTATCAATATTGAACTGGACGCATTGTTTAATAGCGTGTATATCTGCCTGGTATTTTCCCAAGCTTTTGAAATACTTGGTCGAAATACTAGGCCCATATATTCCTATTTCAATTCCCTCTGACGTTTTGGAGCCATCAGTGTACCCATTTGATGGCATTTCTATTCGATTTCAGGATGGTGTTATGATCCCACTCGGTCTTCTTACTAAGTAGCTTTGCGGTGAATTCCTTCATAAAGCTGAATTTTTTGGAACATGTCCCAGGTTTGATCGACGTCAGGAGATTGAGGCCTATGCCTCATAATCATTCCTTCCTTGACCATTCTGAGTGTGGTTCATTTTGCCACGTTCTCTACCACAATATGGAGAGGGGTAAGATCTAATGTTACCTCAATAGCTGCTGGTGGGCAAGTTCTCATAGCCCCAGTATGCTGGACGAAACAATCAATCATTTCATTAGAGAAAAATTGGAGCAAGATTAAGATTCGTTGGAGAATCTGATAGTATTTCAACAATTATACGACAATTTCTGAATCACCACTTTTGCAATCGTTCGATTGGTCGAAGGGCGCCTATAGAATCGCCGGATGTAACAGCCACTTGATTTTTTTTTCCTCTGGGGGCATCTTAAGTCTAAAGTGTATATCACACGTTCAGCTTTCTTACAAGAGTTACGCCAAAAAATTGCTGAAGGATGCGAATGTTCCGAAATGCCAGGCAAGCATTTGAAGTAAGATTGTACTATTGTATGGAGGTTAATGGTCTACCATTTTGAGCATTTAATAAGGTAAAATCCAAACCATATCCTTCTAATTTTATTTTGTTACATATTATGCACTTTTTGCTTACTGATTTAAAAAAAAAAATAACTTTTTGATAAACATGTTGCCGTGAAAAGAATTAAAAGACCTTTGATTGAGTGGTCGATCACAAGACCACACAGGGGTCTTCAATGTCGACTGGGATCAGCTGTATAGGCTCTAAATTCCTTTGTCCTCTTGATAGACGGGTACAATCACCCCGTCAAAGAATTAATGAGGAACCTCTCTGACCCAAATGTTGAAGAAAAGCCCAACAATCACGAGCTGATGGCGGTTGTACAGTAGTAAAAAGGAGAATGAGACCAACAGCCTGGCTAGAAGAAGAAAAACATCAGGCGACAACGGTTCTGTGTTTGGTGTGCAGACCTGACATTGTTACATGTCTTCGTCCTTCACTCTTCTTTCTTCATCCATCTCTCGTCCAAATGAGAGAGGCGTAGAAGGCGTGATGCCTTTTTTTATTTCCTCCACAGCTCCGAGGTCCAAGAGGTCACAAGACCCATCTTCTCTATTCGAATTTTAAGGGTATGCTTCTAAATCTCCATGTTCGTCAGTAAAAGTTCTCCCCATTGATATGACAATTGACAATTTCGGAATTTGATATAAATCACTGCAGATAAAGAGCTATTTGAGGTGGCTAGTTTCAATTTAAAAAATAAAAGAATCGAATATAGAATCGATTAACTAACTTCCTTATAGGCGATACAAGCCTTGGTATCCCATCAGTATATCCATTATCATATCCAGAAGCACCACTATATGGTGAAGACCTAGAAATACTTCTGACCAACACTTGCAACTACAGTTTGAAGAATATGAGAGCCACTGATTGCGTGTAAGTATCTTTAACGAATACACAGGCTTACTCAGAATAGAATATTGTTTTTTTTTTGCGTCTAAAATACAATCCCACATCAACAGCTTCGATTGACGAATCAGATATTTAGATGACCTTGGTCCTGGATCAATTGCACACCCAGGCTGAAAATTATAAATTCATCAGTGGCAAACTGATAGACATTCCAGTATCGAGTATTTCTGGAGAAGGACGATTCAGTGCTACACTTGGTATGTATGGGAAGAAGTTTTTGTGTGGAATATAATAATGACCGAATCTTATTCTAGATGATTTAATAATCTATTTTAGCGCTGACCTGACTACCTTTGAGAAAGACGGAAAAACATACATAGATATACAGAACAGTTTGGTGAATACAGATTCAAGTTGTTTTGGTTGCACTTTTGAAAATATCCAGTCGGAGGAATGCAGTGAGTTTGCATACAAATGCCATAAATAAAATGTCTTTCAATTAGGTGGATTTAATTTGCAGGTGATGTCACCGCTTATATTTGCAGCAATGTGACTAAGCTGTGGGACCAGTTACAACCTTCTCTTAATTCTTATCTTAATGTTGTTATAAATCGCGTCTTGAATCCGATTATCGCCAAAGTTCCTTTAAATAAAATATTTTTACCTTAGGAGTGTAGAATATAAACTAAACAAAAATAAATGGATAAAACTGTATTGTTCTTATTCAATGTTACTCATTATTCCATCATTTAATAATGATTCTTTATTGTGCTTGAGTCTATGTCTAATTACGTTGGTAAACAAAATTGTAACTGGGTCGTGCCGCAAAGACTTTTATGATATTTTTATAATACTTTAATATTTTACAAATTCAAAACTCATGTCTTCCTGAAATATTATTTCTTTCTATTTTATGAATATAATGTTTCTTTCTGTGTCTGTTCAAAATGTGGCACTTGTTTCATTAAGCGATTCAAGTTTTTAATTAAAGTGCTGCCTTAAATATGTTTATATATTTAAATTAGATATACAGGGTTGGGATAAAGTATGGAACCAAGCAAATAACTTTAAAACGGAGAGGATGATGTTGATGAAACTTTGCAAATAAGTGTCACGAAATATAATACATATAATTTCGATTTTGTTGTTGTGACTGTACTTCCGGTTCAACCGGAAGTTCTCTTTATTTTTTTTTATTTACATGGAACACCCTGTATATTTTTGCAAATTATAATAGACCTTGTTTTTGCGAATTCGACCATACTGGTTTTAGCACCATTATCTGTAAATAATGAAGAGATAGAACACTCCACATTTACTGAACAATTAATTTTATTTATCGTAAATTATTAACAAAATGGTAGTCATCTTATAAACGAACTTATTTAAAATGTTCAAAATGTTCGCCGTTTACTTCCTGACAATATACAAGTATTCTACGAATTCTGAGTTACCTTTTCAAAACTTCTCTACGGATTAATCACATCGCGAACTATTCTTTGCCTCAACTCCTGCAAAGTAGTTGGTCGCTAACGTAAACACGAGATTTGAAAAAACCCCACAGATAAAAATCTAATGGACTAAGGTCTGGAGAACGTAGTGCCACTCTATAATCTCTACGTCCAATCCATCGATTTGGGAAAATAGCACCCCAAAGTTCCTAACTCGCCTATCATAGTGGGGAGGCGCTCCATCCTGTTGAAACCTAAAACTTTGAGGCAACTCCGCATTGTGTTGAAGTGCAGGAATACTGTGGTTTCTCAGTAGATCCAATACTTTTCCCCACTTAAGTTTCCTTCTATAAAAAATGGGCCTATAAGCCTGTTTTCAACAATTCCTATCCAGACATTCAACTTTTGAGGATGTTGAGTATGGGCTTCAAGGATCCAGTGAGGATTCTCATTGGACCAGTACCTGGAATTATGGCGATTGACTGTTCCATTCAAACAGAAAGTTACTTCGTCAGAAAATACCATATTGCAAAATGTTCGTCTGCATTACAAATTTCCATCATTCTTTCGCAAAACTCCAGGCTTCGGTCAAAATCATCATCTGAGAGTTCTTGAAGTAGGTGTATTTTATACGGATGAAACTTTTCTCTCTTCAAAATTTTTCCTACAGAACGACGACTTATGCCATGGTTTAGTGCCAAAGTTGTGGTAGAAGTTTGAGATGATTCTTCTAATTCAATAGCAATGTTTTCTCTAACAACTGCGTTAGTTGCGGTCTGTGGTCTGCCTGTTTTTGGTGAATTTTTAACCGTTCCAGTCATACTAAAACGTTTTAGTGACAGCTGAACGTGTTATAGTTCTTTCTGGATGCAAATCATTAAAAAGGTGACACACTTCTTCATGAGTTCTAACGCGATCGCCAAACCCGATCATCATTAAAAATTCCAATACGCTCTCTTTCATTTAAATGCACCATTTTCATCCGTACAATTAGTATAATTTGATGGACGTGAATTAAATAAACTTGACAGTTTGTCAACAGTTACCTACTGGATGATAATACCTTTTATTTCTTTGTTGCTGGGCAAAGTTTCGGGTTGTGACCGACATCTATGGACTTATTTTATCATCCTCACTGACATTTTGCCGAACTAATTATCTCTCCATTATTTACAAATAATGGTGCTAAAACCAGTATGGTCGAATTCGCAAAAGCAAGGTCTATTATAATCTGCAAAAATATACAGGGTGTTCCATTTAAATAAAAATAAAAATAAAGGGAACTTCCGGTTGAACCGGAAGTACAGTCACAACAACAAAATCAACATCAGATGTATTATATCTCCTTACACTTATCTGCAAATTTCGTCAGTACCATCCTCTTCGTTTTAAAGATATTTGCTTGGTTCCATATTTTATCCCAACCCTGTATTATTGGCACACGAAGAAATTTCAGAGAGACGTTAATTTTGTATATCTGTGTGCAAGTCAAATCGACGAATGAAGCTACATTAAGGGAGCAATATTCTCTGATGTGTTTATTTTTATATTGCACTTTGCACCTAAATAAATATTTATATGCGGGTTCAACAGCACGACTCGTAAAAGGGCAATTAAAGATTCAAGATGCGGCTAAAGATTTTAATACGAAAACTTAACATGCTAGTAAACAAAAAATAAATTTGCCAATATATATATACCTGAAGGAAAGTTTTACAAAATCCCAGTCAGCGTATTCGACCTGTAAGTCATGCTCCTTCAATTGTTGCTATTTCTTTGTATTAGTTCATTGAAAATAGGCGCTTATAAACTGCGTATGTCCGATACTTAAAATCAATTCTGAGCTGACTTTAATTTGTTACTTTTTTTTAATTAAATTCTAGCAAATTATCTGCCCCAATGTTCCTTATCCGATCCGAATTTAAATAAGTGTCTCGTCGAAAAGGGAAATGCAGCAATACCGAGAATAGCTAAAGGTAAGTATGTATTTTAAATTTCACCTTACATATTGCTAAAAGTAAGTCGGTTCACACTTTTTGCGATTTGTTAGATTATTAGAGCTAGTTGCTTGGAATAATTGATTGATAGATGCGATTCTATTGAAATAATTATTTGGATAAAAAGTTATTCAATGGTGTTCAACACTGATTACCCATAATGCTTCTTTTATTTAAAATAAGTTTAGCAGAATTTCGTTGCCTAGTGCGGTTTTGAAGTAGGTACATAAATAGATATAATTCATTTTGAAACAGTCGGTATTTGCCTACACCACTTTTTTTCGATTTATTAGATTATTAGAGCTAATTGCTTGGAATAATTGATAGAGGCGATTCTATTCAAATAATTATTTGGATAAAAAGTTATTCAATGGTGATCAACACTGATTATCTATAACGCATATTTTATTTAAAATAAGTTTAGCCGAATTTCGTTGCCTAGTGCGGTTTTGAAGTACATAAATAGATGTGATTTATGTTAAAACAGTCGGTATTTGCTTGAGAAACTTTTTTCCGATTTATTAGATTATTAGAGCTAGTTGTTTGGAATAATTGATAGACGCGATTCTATTCAAATAATTATTTGGATAAAAAGTTATTCAATGGTGTTCAACACTGATTACCCATAATGCTTGTTTTATTTAAAAT
Organism: Protaetia brevitarsis; assembly: GCA_004143645.1. Lineage (NCBI taxonomy): Eukaryota > Metazoa > Arthropoda > Insecta > Coleoptera > Scarabaeidae > Protaetia > Protaetia brevitarsis. The sequence goes on from RXPK01003282.1 coordinate 54,531, forward strand.
AGGTTTAGCAGAATTTTGTTGCCTAGTGCGGTTTTGAAGTAGGTACATAAATAGATGTAATTCATTTTGAAACAGTCGGTATTTGCCTACGCCACTTTTTTCGATTTATTAGATTATTAGAGCTAATTGCTTGGAATAATTGATAGAGGCGATTCTATTCAAATAATTATTTGGATAAAAGGTTATTCAATGTTGTTCAACACTGATTATCTATAATGCTTGTTTTATTTAAAATAAGTTTAGCAGAATTTCGTTGCCTAGTGCGGTTTTGAAGTAGGTACATAAATAGATGTAATTCATTTTGAAACAGTCGGTATTTGCCTACGCCACTTTTTTCGATTTATTAGATTATTAGAGCTAATTGCTTGGAATAATTGATAGAGGTGATTCTATTCAAATAATTATTTGGATAAAAAGTTATTCAATGGTGATCAACACTGATTATCTATAACGCATATTTTATTTAAAATAAGTTTAGCAGAATTTCGTTGCCTAGTGCGGTTTTGAAGTACATAAATAGATGTGATGCATGTTAAAACAGTCGGTATTTGCTTGAGAAACTTTTTTCCGATTTATTAGATTATTAGAGCTAGTTGTTTGGAATAATTGATAGACGCGATTCTATTCAAATAATTATTTGGATAAAAAGTTATTCAATGGTGTTCAACACTGATTACCCATAATGCTTGTTTTATTTAAAATAGGTTTAGCAGAATTTTGTTGCCTAGTGCGGTTTTGAAGTAGGTACATAAATAGATGTAATTCATTTTGAAACAGTCGGTATTTGCCTACGCCACTTTTTTCGATTTATTAGATTATTAGAGCTAATTGCTTGGAATAATTGATAGAGGCGATTCTATTCAAATAATTATTTGGATAAAAGGTTATTCAATGTTGTTCAACACTGATTATCTATAATGCTTGTTTTATTTAAAGTAAGTTTAGCAGAATTTCGTTGCCTAGTGCGGTTTTGAAGTAGGTACATAAATAGATGTAATTCATTTTGAAACAGTCGGTATTTGCCTACGCCACTTTTTTCGATTTATTAGATTATTAGAGCTAATTGCTTGGAATAATTGATAGAGGCGATTCTATTCAAATAATTATTTGGATAAAAGGTTATTCAATGTTGTTCAACACTGATTATCTATAATGCTTGTTTTATTTAAAATAAGTTTAGCAGAATTTTTTGCCTAGTGCGTTTTGAAGTAATAAATAGATGTGATTCATGTTAAAACAGTCGGTATTTGCTTGAGAAACTTTTTTCGATTTATTAGATTATTAAGCCAGTTGCTTGGAATAATTGATAGACACGATTCTATTGAAATATTATTTGGTAAAAAGTCATTCATGGTGTTCAACACTGATTATCTAATATGGATGTTTTATTTAAAATAGTTTAGCAGAATTCGTTGCCTAGTGCGGTTTTGAAAGTACATAAAATATATGTAATTCATGTTAAAACAGTCGGTATTTGCTTGCGAATTTTTTTTTCGATTTATTAGATTATTAGAGCTAGTTGCTTGGAATAATTGATAGAGGCGATTCTATTCAAATAATTATTTGGATAAAAAGTTATTCAATGGTGATCAAAACTGATTATCTATAACGCAATATTTTATTTTAAAATAAGTTTAGCAGAATTTCGTTGCCTAGTGCGGTTTTGAAGTACATAAATAGATGTGATGCATGTTAAAACAGTCGGTATTTGCTTGAGAAACTTTTTTCCGATTTATTAGATTATTAGAGCTAATTGTTTGGAATAATTGATAGAGGCGATTCTATTCAAATAATTATTTGGATAAAAAGTTATTCAATGGTGTTCAACACTGATTACCCATAATGCTTGTTTTATTTAAAATAGGTTTAGCAGAATTTTGTTGCCTAGTGCGGTTTTGAAGTAGGTACATAAATAGATGTAATTCATTTTGAAACAGTCGGTATTTGCCTACGCCACTTTTTTCGATTTATTAGATTATTAGAGCTAATTGCTTGGAATAATTGATAGAGGTGATTCTATTCAAATAATTATTTGGATAAAAAGTTATTCAATGGTGATCAACACTGATTATCTATAACGCATATTTTATTTAAAATAAGTTTAGCAGAATTTCGTTGCCTAGTGCGGTTTTGAAGTACATAAATAGATGTGATGCATGTTAAAACAGTCGGTATTTGCTTGAGAAACTTTTTTCCGATTTATTAGATTATTAGAGCTAATTGTTTGGAATAATTGATAGAGGCGATTCTATTCAAATAATTATTTGGATAAAAAGTTATTCAATGGTGTTCAACACTGATTACCCATAATGCTTGTTTTATTTAAAATAGGTTTAGCAGAATTTGTTGCCTAGTGCGGTTTTGAAGTAGGTACATAAATAGATGTAATTCATTTTGAAACAGTCGGTATTTGCCTACGCCACTTTTTTCGATTTATTAGATTATTAGAGCTAATTGCTTGGAATAATTGATAGAGGCGATTCTATTCAAATAATTATTTGGATAAAAGGTTATTCAATGTTGTTCAACACTGATTATCTATAATGCTTGTTTTATTTAAAGTAAGTTTAGCAGAATTTCGTTGCCTAGTGCGGTTTTGAAGTAGGTACATAAATAGATGTAATTCATTTTGAAACAGTCGGTATTTGCCTACGCCACTTTTTTCGATTTATTAGATTATTAGAGCTAATTGCTTGGAATAATTGATAGAGGCGATTCTATTCAAATAATTATTTGGATAAAAGGTTATTCAATGTTGTTCAACACTGATTATCTATAATGCTTGTTTTATTTAAAATAAGTTTAGCAGAATTTCTTTGCCTAGTGCGGTTTTGAAGTACATAAATAGATGTGATTCATGTTAAAACAGTCGGTATTTGCTTGAGAAACTTTTTTTCGATTTATTAGATTATTAGAGCCAGTTGCTTGGAATAATTGATAGACACGATTCTATTGAAATAATTATTTGGATAAAAAGTCATTCAATGGTGTTCAACACTGATTATCTATAATGGATGTTTTATTTAAAATAAGTTTAGCAGAATTTCGTTGCCTAGTGCGGTTTTGAAGTACATAAATATATGTAATTCATGTTAAAACAGTCGGTATTTGCTTGCGAATTTTTTTTTCGATTTATTAGATTATTAGAGCTAGTTGCTTGGAATAATTGATAGATGCGATTCTATTGAAATAATTATTTGGATAAAAAGTTATTCAATGGTGTTCAATACGGATTTTCTGAAAGTTATCTGAGGAGGGTTTTACTCTCACACTTAATGCCAATATGCGCATATATCTTTGTAATGATTCGATGTAGCAAAAAAATTTCTTAATAAAAATTAATCCTTTAGTAATGCTAACAATTAATATATGTTTCTTTTTATTGCAATATGTGAAACACTTAGACGACTTTCCTTACTCAGGTGTTCTAATTTTTAATATGCTCCATTCGTGAAATGTTTTTTTTTTCTCTTATTGTGCACAATTTTGAAAATAATTGCCATTAATCTTGCACTCTGACGATAAATTTCAGGTGATGCCAATTTAGCAATTGCAGCAATAACGCGGATATACCTTAAAGAAGTTCCAGTCATAGGAGACAACTTAGAGATGCTATGGCACGACTGCTACACCGACAACATGAAAGATTATAGGCTCACAAATGTATCGTAAGTATACTCTCAGATATTCGAAATATATATATATATATACACAGGGTGATTCACGAAAATCGTTCTTTTAAAGTTCCCGATGGTATCTCAATTTTGAAAACTTCGGGGTCAAGCACACTTTAGTATACTTAACTAGAAAATGAGATATCACTGCGAATTCAAGAACTTTTAATGGACGGGTTCCGTGAAACACGCTGTATACTTCACGTTTCCTTCACAGGTTTAGTTTGAAACCGGGCACTAGCAGTTTCTACGAAGGTCACATCAACTATTATCACGTTACGGGTAAAAATATGGTTCTTAGGCGTAAGATAGTCGACAATACCAGTTTATGGAAGTGGCAGTTTTAATATGACTTTAGGTTTGCACCTTTTACGTAAATCCGTAAATAATTGATTGTTGATTGGGTCTTTTTTCAGTCGGAGTTTCATTCAAGGTAACTGCGGATACTCAGATTTTCGAGAAGAATGGTGAAAAGTACCTGGATGTACGACAGAAAAATGTGTACAGCAATATAAAGCGAGCTTATTATTATTTCGAGAACATGCAGTCTCGTTTTAAGGGTAAATCAGCTAAATATTTTTTTTCTATTTTGCGTTCATAAAAACGCAATTGTAACACGCTTTTGCTTCATTGTGATACGCCTTTTTTCATTTCTATAGGTTGGCTGTATTGAATACATTATGACAGAAAGTAAAATTGACGTTTAATGCATGTAAATTGTAAATACTTTAATCAAAAATTCTATACAAATTTAGTTTACATTGTTATTGTTATGAAACGTGGAATTACTGTATACATTTACATTGACGGAACAAGTATCTTGAGCATGTATTGTTATGCCAGGCAAATTCTTCGTAACAAAGTTTTGCTGAGTTATGTTATTGGCTTTAATGGTAAACTCTTGTGATTGAGAATCATTCGATGATATAACTCTAGAATGACCAGATGTACTTGGCCCTGATAAGTTGTGCGCTACAGCCACTTTACTTTTCATAGATGTTTCGATGTAACCCTCAGCTACCGCAGATGACTTCCATCCACCATGACGTTTTATAGTCAGCAAATCACTGCCTGCGTTGCTAAGTGTAGCACTAGAACGTCTGAAGCAATGTCCAGTATAAAGCTCTGATTTGGGCAATTTTAGAAAATCAGCTATTAATTTAGGCATTTTGCCAATCGTATTAATTCCAATCGGCACGATATACAATAACCATTGCGATATGTAAGGAAGAATCTGAATGATTAATATTTTTGGTCGCAGGGCGACATATTTTTAATTAAAGTAATCCATCTTTCATCCGTAATTGCAAAAACTCTTACGATATTATTTTTTGTTTTAGGTACTGTCACCAAAATAATATCACTCATAAATTCTAAATCATGTATGGACAATTTGTTAATTCATCTCGTCTACAGGCACCTGTGTAACCCATTATTAAAACGATCTAAAATTAAATCCATTACATAAAAAATTACATTTTGCAAATAATATCGTACTTTATTGCTAAATACAATGCGTCAGAACCTTCTTCTATAAATTTATTAATATCTTCAATGCATAAAATTTTAGATTTCTTAGCCTCGTATCCCTCAGAGAATTTTTAAATAGGCTTGTAATTTAATATATTTTGATATGTCTGTATTTTTATAAATGGCAAAGCAAGAACGAAGCATGAATACATAGACCATAAGGTAGAAGATTTCTTATTTTTACCTTGTAATTCAAAATATGCAATAAAATGTTTTCAGATATGTGTTACATTATTCTGTACAGCCCATAGTTCAAATTGATGGTAGCATTTTCATATACTGCTTTTTGATTTTTTCGGTAATAAATTTATGACGGCGTTATCCGCAATTTCACGCAGTTGGTGGCGTACAAGATAAATTTGTCTCAGTATCACTCATTTTTTACAGTTTACAGAGACTATATTATGAAATTATATGTTTTAAAAAATTTAAATAGCGGAATTTGAATTTGAATTCGTCAAATGTCAATCGTATGTCAATGTGACCAACTTCATATAAAAATAAAACTCAACATTTTTAATGAGATTTTTATTAAGTATTTATTATCAATTTATAATGCAAAATAGAAAAAATAGTATAAAGGACTCGTTTCATAAGGCTTTTTGTCGCACTCGTTCATTAGAAAACTCGCCTGCGGCTCGTTTTCTAAACTTGAACTCGTGCGACAAAATCATGCCTTATCAAACTCGTACTTTAATATACTATTTTTGGTAGAATAATTTTATTGATCTTTCTTTTTGCAGACGACGTCAATGCTTACATCGACCAGAATTGGGAGAAATTCAACCGACAGATGACACCTGCTATAAATACTTACCTCAGCGCTTTCACAAATTACGCAATACATGGGATCTCAAGCAAGGTGCCATTGAAGGAAATATTCTTACCTTAGTCAAAAAAAAATCTTTATTTAAAATCCATCTGATGTTTATTCTCGATCGATGTAAACTTACAATTTAAATACAATAAACAACAACATATAAATACAAGAGTTGATTGCACCGCTGTTATTCAATGCAAATGAAGGTAATTCTATTTGACTCATGATTTATTTAATTTATGGAAATTGATCCAAACGCCACCTTTGACGGCGTGAAGGAATTCCGTTGGCTCCAACTCGAACGGAACTTTAGTCTTTTTATTGACACGAATCTCGAAGTGTCTCACCGTTTCCAGTATTCCCACCTTAATTTGCGCGATGCCAAATCTACGACCTGCGTTAGAGATAAATATGTTAAAGATAATGTCACATCGTTGGGATTTTCAATTCGATTCGAAGAATGTATTATTTGTAAAGTCATCCAATGTAATATTTTTCGCACCGGCATTAGATCTCTATTGCGTTCGAACCACGCGCAGCGGGCTGGGAAAAATACAGTCCAAATGTTTTTTAAAACACAGTACTTTAAACTATAAAATATCTCAGTAATTTGTTTGTGGTATTTCAACAAGATCAAATAAGTTTTTCAATTCTTAATAGTTTATTAACACTTAATAAATTATGTCGATATTGTTTAATTTCTTTTTAGTTCGATTTTTTTTTTTGTGAGCCAATTATATTCTAATTTTATGATTTTAAATAAGACATTTTTTACTTAATAAAGAACGTTTCAACTATTTAATGTCTTTTTCAAGTTTCAAGAATTGATGAAGACAATCACCCTATATGTGTATGACTTCCATTTATTAACTGTAACCGCACAACATCCTCATGTAATTCGGGAAACGGAATTGCATCATGTAAAAACAGAGATACGGGTTGCAATCTCTAGGAGACGTATTATAGGACCGATATTCTTCGAGGATACAATAACAGCAGCCAGATATAGACTTATATTATATGAATTTGTAGAACAATTATTTGATGATGAATTACAGCTATGCTATTTTCAAAATGACAATGCTACTGCTCATACAGCAAGAGAAACAAGAGAGTATTTGCAGGAATTTTTTGATAACAGAGTTATTGGCTTTAAATATTCTGACGGTTGATCTAGATCAGCCGATCTTACAGCACTTGACTTTTTTTTTATTTGGTCCTCTAAAAAATCAAATTTATCGGAACCGCTTACATAATATTGATTAATTGAAAGAAGCAATAAGAAATGAAATAGAGAATATTACAAATGAGCAATTAATAAATGTTTCTGAAAACATGAAGAAGAGGGTAGATGCTTGCATAAATAATAGTGGTTCCTACTTTGAACACAGCATGTAAGCAGTGCAGGTGTGTTAAAGAATCATGTTCCCAATTTTTTGATTTATCTATATTATATTTTTGTATAGCGTATGACTATGAAAAGCATCCAGCCATTATTGTCCATTCAGTACCTCGTATAAATTATGAAGAATGTCTGATATAAATTAAGATGCGTATTTTTACAATATATAAGTTTAAATCTTCTAAACTGTCAATTAAACCTGTTAGCAGAAATATACTGTTTTGAAAAATGTATATTACGTTATTTTTGCGCGGGAGTTGTAATGTAATGTAAGTAAATAGAAGGGTGGTGTTACACTGCGACCTAAAAGATCTATTGTGTCCCCTATTCTTGCTGCTTTACAGCTGGCCTTCCAATCCTATTCCTTTTAGAAAGTGTAGGATGTCAGAGGGCCCCAGTCTAGGTAAGTCTCCCTCTTCGATTTCACATGCTCCCAGGTGCAATGCCCTCGAGTTGCACAGTGCTACGCAGTTTGAGAGGAGGTGGATGGATGTTTCATCCTATTCCCCACAAAATCTGCATTCACGATCTTTTTCCAATCCAAGCTTACTCAGGTGTCCTTTCAGTCTACAATGGCCTGAAAGTATTCCTGTTAATATACGAACATTGTTCTTACTCAGGTTGATGCATTCTGTAAATCTCTTCTGGTTATAAGTTCCCAGAAGAATTTTACTTTGCCTCATTCCCTGAAGATTTTCCCAGTAACTGGATTTTCTCTGCTCCATTTCCATTTTTAGTTTCTTCAGTATTGTACCGCTACTTAACCCGCAAAAGGGTTCAGGCCCTACAAAATGGATGCCTTTTGTCCCTTTTTTGCGAGGTTATCCGTTATTTCGTTTCCTTCCACTCCTGTGTGACCCGGAACCCACAGGAGGGTTACTTTATTTCTTTTGCCTAGCTCATTTAGTTTCCCTAGGCATTCCCAGACCATCCTGGAGCTGATTTCATATGAGTTCAGCGCCTTGATGGCTGCTTGACTATCAGACACGATGATAATCTCCTGCTTCCGATAGTTCTTATCCATAATGAACTGAACACATCTTCCAATAGCGTGTATTTCCGCCCGAAATATACTTGGATATTTTCCCAAGCTTTCGAAATATGTAGTTCTAGGCCCATATATTCCTATTCCAGTTCCTTCTGCCGTTTTGGAGCCATCAGTATACCATTTGATGGCATTTCTATTCAAGTTCAAGATGGTGTTATGATCCCACTCGCTCCTGTTACTTAGCTTTATGGTGAATTCTTTCACAAAGCTAATTTTTTTTAACATATCATCTCGGGGCATATCCCAGGTTTGATCACTGTCAGGAGATTGAGGCCTATGCCAAATCATTCCTTCCTTGACCATTCTTAGTGCGGTTCTTTTCGCCACGCCCTCTACTATAATGTGGAGAGGGACAAGATCCAATACTACTTCAATAGCTGCTGTTGGGCAGGTTCTCATAGCCCCCGTTATGCATACACATGCTAATCTAACGAGAGGTTAATTCTCGCGGTGGCCAGATTAGTTCTTTTGCTCCATGCTACTGATGCATAGGTGATGATCGGTCTCACTATCGCTGTATACATCCAAAGCAGTATTTTTGGGTTGCATCCCCAATTTTTCCTTGCAAAGTTTCTGCACACCATCAGAGCTCTTTTGGCCCTGTTGGTTACTTCAAGTTCATGTTTGTTCCATTAAGGTTTATTGTCTAGGGTAAGGCCTAGATATTTAACTTCCGCTCTCCAGTCTATATTTTGCCCATCCAGTTTTATGATTCTAAGATTGGATTTTCTTTTTCTGGTAAATGCTACCAGGGTTGTCTTAGTGGGGTTGACATTGAGTCCCATCGATTGACACCATCTTCTCGTGAAGTTCAAACCTCTTTGAACTATGTCACAGAGGGTATTCTCAAATTTGCCTCTTGCGTATATGACAATATCATCAGCATACCCTTGACAAGATATGCCTAGATCCGTCAGTCCGCATAAGAGTTCGTCTACTATTAGGCTCCACATAAGTGGGGATGTAACTTCCCCCTGTGGACATCCTCTGGTCGTACTAATCGAGATGGTCTTATGTCCCACCTCCGTTGCGCGGGAGTTAGTTGAATGACTTATACCTTAAATGCAATTTTGGTGTTGCATACGTTGCATACGCACAATTAGACAAAAAACCGTACAATGACCGTACATTACTGTGTTTTATTAACTAACTTCATACGAAACAGTGGTTGTAAATATTGATATAATCTTCGTGGGAAGTGAAGTAGGATGATTGAATATTTTTGATATTTGAAAGCATGGTAAAATGTTAACAAACGAAACAAAGACCCAATCATAAATTCTCCTTACCTAAGCACATTCTAGGTCCTTCTCCGAAGGGCAAATACGAAAATTTCTCTTGCAGCTTCTCGGAAAAGCGTTCCGGTATGAATTTCTCCGGATCGGGAAAATATTCAGGGGTCATAGTGGATTGCCATAATTGGAATGAATACAGGCGTACCTTTTTTCACATCGAGGCTTTTACCACCTGTTCGAGCCGGCTCTAATGTTATCGGTTCAGTACATTCTCTCATAGTCGCCGTGAGTGGTGGGTATTTTCTAAGGTTCTGCGCAGTATCAAAAATTCAAATGATATCGCGATATCGATTGGGATTTGTTACCTTGCATCACCATATCCAAATATTTCATGTCTTGTAAGGCGTCGAAAGTGAGTTTGCCATCGTTCTCAAGCAGAACTCTTTCTATTTCCTGACGAAGCTTAGTTTGCACATCCAAATTAGCACCCAATTCGTAGTAAACATACTGCATGAGCACAGAACTGGTTTCGAAACCGTCAAGGAAGAAACTCATTGCGTGAGCTATCATATAATCGGTGGTGAACTCTGAAAGATCGTGTTGGTAATCAGGTGTTAATGATGCATGGTTTTATCTGTGACTGTATACCAAAAGTTGTGGTCGTTTTCTTCAGTTCTAGGATCACGTCTAAGCAGTCTCCTCGGTTGATACCCTCAGCTTCTCTATGTCTCAAATTGGTTAAGATTATATTCCTAAATCTATCTGATATGTCTTTTCTTAGAAATCTTCGGAAAAAAATTAATATGTAACATTTGAAAAAGATTTAAGAAAAAAAAATTCTATCCTATATCTATAAGCAATTGCTTTTTCAACGCCAGCATAATTTACAGGATGTCCGATATTATATAGCCACTCACAAAATGACAAATGTCAAAATGACATTAGAAATATAATTACTTATTATAATATGCAAGTATAAGCTACTCAGTAGCTTCCTTTGATGTAATTCACTTTGAAACACTGTGTATGATCAGAACTAACTAATTTATCCGTCACATTTAATCGTACAATTTATTTAATTAAGTGTTAAGTTTTTTTTAATTAATTCCAGTCATTTATTTGTCTAGCGTTTGCTAGTTTGAGTCAATGTGTTTTCTACTAGATTTTGTTGGTGAATTGTACGACTGCGTTGTAGAGTTTTGTCAAGCAGTTCCTTGGTTGACTTTAACGTGAGTAGATGTATTTTTAAAGCTTTGTAGCCATTTTGTAATTCTTGGGATTTTGAGATTTGATTTCTGTGAACATGTTGTCCATCAAGGAATTCGCATTATAATAATTGTTAATATATTGATGTGTGCACATTATAGATATAATATCATTTATTATTTTTGTTCGGGAAGAAATATTTTCAGTTTAATTTTTCTCATTATAGTTTAAAGAGTTAATTTTGCCGTTTTTCTATTTTGCTGATTCATTTTTATTTTATCTATCGCCTCGGTTGGGTGAGTAGAAGCATTGCTTTAGCATTTAGTTTTTTCATTCTTGTTATTTTACTAGAATTTGTCCACGCTTAATTTAGTTTGTTTTATTGAAACCACGTGGATTGAATTGGTATATTTAGGATTATCTTCCTGAACAAACTAATCTTTTGCTTTGTATAGGAAATAGCATTGTCCTATTGTAATTTAGAGTCACGTGCAGTTTTTAATTTTGGGCCAGAACATTCAGTTCACGGTTTTTTTTTCTGCACAAATTTGTAATTAACCGTTTTTTAATAAAACTTTTGATTGTTAATTATCTTCGTCGGGTTAAAAATTCTGTTCTTTTATTTTAAATTAAACCTTTTCAATTTTTGGGGTATTTAAGAAAGTCAGATTTCATTCACTCACAATTTACTTTTCGTGGTTAGATTCAAGTTTTAATTCGCGAGATTAATTCTGAGGTTAGTGAAGAAGAAAGAGCTCTCCTCCTTCTAGAGACTCACTTTCCCGAAAGCAAAGTGGGAACCTCGGAAAATTCTTCCGAGATATATAGAAGACCAAATAAAGAAGCTACTACAATGGCCAGACACATATGCAGCAGCGAACGATTAAAATGGGCCATGAATACCTTTCAGCCCTTCAAACACCGAGAGTAGACGGGATTTTTCCAGTCTTACTTCAGAAAGGGCAGGAAGAACTCCTTCCTCACATGATTCGGATAAGCCGAGGTAGTCTGGAGTTGGGGTACATTCCAGAAGCTTGGCGAAGGGCTAAAGTCACCTTCATACAAAAGCAGGGAAAAATGACATTACGCCACCCTAAATCCCACAGACCTATCAGCCTTACATCATTCTTTTTGAAAACGGTGGAAAAGGCTGTAGATAACTATATCAGAACAGACATCTTGGAGCGGGTGCCATTGCACCCCTGTCAGCACGCCTATCAAACAGGCAAATCCACTGAGACTGCATTAGTGGAGCTGACAGACAAAATCCAAGATGCCCTGACGAATAAAGAAACCGTAGTGTGCGCCTTTCTAGACATAGAGGGCGCTTTTGACAACACTCCACACGAGTCTGTCAAAACAGCATTAATTAATAGGGGGGTAGACGGTGTGACTTCTAGATGGATGTCGCAGCTACTGTCTACCAGGTCGGTGGAGGCGGAGGTGGGACATAAGACCATCTCGGTTAGTACGACCAGAGGATGCCCACAGGGGGGAGTTACATCCCCACTTATGTGGAGCCTAATAGTAGACGAACTCTTATGCGGACTGATGGATCTAGGCATATCTGTCAAGGGTATGCTGATGATATTGTCTTATACGCAAGAGGCAAATTTGAGAATACCCTCTGTGACATAGTTCAAAGAGGCTTGAACTTCACGAAAAATGGTGTCAATCGATGGGACTCAATGTCAACCCCACTAAGACAACCCTAGTAGCATTTACCAGGAAAAGAAAATCCAATCTTAAAACCATAAAACTGGATGGGCAAAATATAGATTGGAGAACGGAGGTTAAATACCTAGGCGTTAGCCTAGACAATAAACTTCTATGGAACAAACATGAACTTGAAGTAACCAACAAGGCCAAAAGAGCTCTGATGGTGTGCAGAAACTTTGCAGGGAAAAATTGGGGATGCAACCCAAAAATACTGCTTTGGATGTATACAGCGATAGTGAGACCGATCATCACTTATGCATCAGTAGCATGGAGCAAAAGAACTAATCTGGCCACCTATCGAAAGAGCAAAGATTAGCATGTGTATGCATAACGGGGGCTATGAGAACTTGCCCAACAGCAGCTATCGAAGTAGTATTGGATCTTACCCCCCTCCATATTGTAGTAGAGGGCGCGGCAAAAAGAACCACACTCAGATTGGTCAAGGAAGGAATGATTAGGCATAGGCCTCAATCTCCTGACGGTGATCAAACCTGGGATATGTCCCGGGATGATATGTTAAAGAAATTCGGCTTTGTGAAGGAATTCATCATAAAGCTGAGTAACAGGAGCGAGTGGGATCATAACACCATCTTGAACTTGAATAAAAATGCGATCAAATGGTATACTGATGGCTCCAAAACGGCAGAGGGAATTGGAATATGAATATATGGGCCTAGAACCATATATTTCGAAAGCTTGGGAAAATATTTCAGGCGAAGATACACGCTATTGAAAGCTGTGTCCAGTTCAATATAGATAGAAATTATCGCAAGCAGCCATCAAGGCGCTGAGTTCATATGAAATCAGTTCCAAGATGGTCTGGGAATGCCTAGGGAAATTAAATGAGCTAGGCAAAAGAAATAAAGTAACCCTCCTGTGGGTTCCGGGTCACACAGGAGTGGAAGGAAACGAAATAACGGATAACCTTGCAAAAAAAGGGACTGGAATGTCTTTCATAGGGCCTGAACCCTTTTGCGGGTTAAGTAGCAGTACAATACTGAAGAAATTAAAAACAGAAATGGGGCAGAGAAAATCCAGTTACTGGGAGAATCTCCAGGGAATGAGGCGAAGTAAAATTCTTCTGAGAACTTACCAGAACTTAATAACCAGAAGAGGTTTACAGAATGCATCAACCTGAGTAAGAACAATGTTCGCATATTAACAGGAATACTTTCAGGCCACTGCAAACTGAAAGGACACCTGAGTAAGCTTGGATTAGCGAAGGAACCTGAATGTAGATTTTGTGGGGAACAGGATGAAACATCCATCCATCTCCTCTCAAACTGCGTAGCACTGTGCAACTCGAGGGCATTGCACCTGGGAGCATGTGAAATCGAAGAGGGAGACTTACCTAGACTGGGGCCCTCTAACATCCTACACTTTCTGAAAGGAATAGGATTGGAAGGCCAGCTGTAAAGCAGCAAGAATAGGGGACACAATAGATCTTTTAGGCCGCAGTGTAACACCACCCTTCTATTACATACATACAAGGTTAATAGTTCTTTTGCGCCCTTTAAGAATTTTATCCGTTGAGCTAGTTAATTTAATTTCCTTTTTCATTTTAAAATTCATTTTGCATTTTCATTACAATCAGTACACAGCAGTACTTACGTTGGAGGTCGAATTTTCCGAAATTCCGGTAAAATATCCCCCAGAAGAAAGAGCATTAAATCTACGTAAGACGTTTTAAATAGATTCTTCCCCATATTCAAAAATTCAGCAGGGGATCGGAAAAAGATTGTCCGTCCAGTCCAAACGCGCAACTGGCCACACAGTCTGCGGTAAATTTATTCGCGAGATCCTTAGCGTTGAGACCATGAGGACCTACGGCAGCTGGTTCGGTATTTAGATACGTTACGAGATTTTTCCCAACTTGTTCCATTAACGGGAACATGGCTTTCACCTGAAAATTACGCGAAGATAAGTCATTTCTGTCGGTACTTCTGTGTTCGTTTCGCTTCTCCAACTTTGCCGATTGTGAACTGAGGTGTCAGTTGGGCCCTTATCAGTTTCCATTCTTCTCCTCTCGCGAAGAAGGGATTTTTCGACAGTATCGGATCGTTGTTTTTGTCGACGATCAAAGGAATGTCGTGGAAATTGTTGAAATTTTTTATCATTACGTCCTTTATGAGATCTAGGTCTATTAGGAGAAGTGAGGGCTTTCGGAAATTGAAGAAGCCGCAATATTTGTAACCTCTGAACTTCCTAAAATGAACAAAAGAAGTATGATTCGATTTTTCAGTCAGTAATATTCTTATGCAGGATTTTCGTGTAGTGTTTAATCTAAACCAATTATGAAAATTATTGATAAAATCAAAATTCAATGCCAACCGGTTTAGATCTGTAGCAAAAAGTCAGCAGAGTGCCGTCTTTAAGGAGTAACATTATTTTTTGTTTAATTTCGTTATATTGTAATAGTTTTTTATTTCCCCCAGCAGGGAGGAAAGTGTCCATATTTCATCCTCATTTGGGGCTCTTATCATGAAGACACTATACAGGGTGTAACAGCGGTAACGCCGTGGTCTCTGGTAGTTCAAATGGCACGAATTTTTGAAATCGTTTTAATATTGGATGATATGTAGGTCGGATTTTCAAATAATAATGTGCCAATATAATAGGATTCTCCAAAAATTTAGCAGCGCATCAAAAATTATGTTTTTCTTAAATGGAAGCCCCTGTTTTTTAGGCATTTTTTGAAATGTAGCACTAAAAACTAGAACAATTTTATTTAAGGTTCCCTATACCTAATTTTTATAGTTTATGAGATATTTTAATTTGTTTAAAAATGCAATGTTGCAAAAAAAGTTTAGTATCTCGGAAACGAATTAATTTAGAGAAGTGAAATGAAAACTGTAAATAGCAAATCCTTTGGCTGATTGAATGCGACATTCAACGTTGTCCAGTAGTCTACAGGATGTTCAAGTACCTAAGTCAAACTTTGTGAATTTTACTCGTGCGTAACTTTGTTATTTTAAATGGAACACCAGTATATTTTTACGTTGATAGATAGAAATTTTTATTTTCTTAAACCAGTATTAGGAGTCCCTATACCTATCTCCACTAGTTTTTAAATTATTTGGATTATTTTGGGTGGTCTAAGTAAATTATCATTGCCTTAATTTAATCTAGGTAGCTGGTGATTTTTTGAATGTGTCAATTTGCCGTGCATCCCGTCAGTACCATGAAAGCATACTCGTTGCAAGAAAGAGCTGATATGATTTAGTTGCTGGCGAACAAACTTTGTGAATTTTATTCGTCCCTAACTTCGTTATTTTAAATGGAACATCCGGTGTATGTTTACATTGATTTATTTAATTAATTTTACTATTCGAAGAAACTTTATTTTTCATAATTTACCTGAATATCATAAACGCTAAGAAGTATATACAAACTAAACAAAACAACAGTAAATATTTTTGTATAAAAAGGTAATAACAAGGGATTTTTGTATGTATCTATAAAATAAAGGAAAAAAAAGCGCAATAAAATAAACGAAAAGGCACTAGCATTCAACATAATTGCCATTTTCTCCAATGCACAACATAGCTCTTTCTTCAAATGCTCTTCTAACGTTCCTCAGCATATTTGGTGTTATCTCTTCCGATCCACCTATTAGGAAATTTTCTATCAAGGTAGTTTCTGACGGACCGTTTGAAATGGACAGGAGCCCCGTCTAGTTGAAACCACATCCGGTTTCTAATATTTAAGGGAATGTTTTCCAAAAGGGCACAAAAGTCCCTCTTAAGGAAGCTTAGAAATTCGTTTCCATTTAGGTGTCTATTGAAGAAATGTGGACCAATTACATGATCACCTATAATGCATCCAAACACGTTCAAACTCCACCTATGCTGCCGATCCAAGGTATGAAAAAGATGACGATTTTCGGTATCATAATAATGGAAATTGTGACAGTTTACTAGTCCGTTATTATGAAATGTGGATTCGTCAGTGAATAGAACATAATTAAAAGATCATTATCTTCTACGTATCTATCGAGCGCCCACACGCAAAAATCAACTCTTCGCTCATAATCCATAGGGTATAATTGTTGGTGGTGTTGAAAGTGGTAGGGATGGTATTTGTGTTTTTTCAGGATCCTAGATACAGTCAGGTGACTTAAATCCATTTCCTTAGCAATCTTTCTTGTGCTGCTATGCGGTTCTTCAATTACTGTTCCTAATACCACAAATTCATTTTCTTCGCTTACAATTGTTGTTTTATGTCGCTTTATGTATGCAACGTTGCCCGTGGTACGAAATCTGTCCAACAGTTTTTCAAATACCCTTTTATCTGGATGTTTTCGATTAGGGTACTTCTGCGCATACACCCGAGACGCAAGGAAGCAATTTTCCTGACACTCACCAATAACTAAAATCATATCAGTTCTTTCTTGCAACGAGTATGCTTTCATGGTGCTAACTGGATACACATCAAATTGACACATTCAAAAAATCACCAGCTACCTAGATTAAATTAAGGTAAGATAATGACAATTTACTTAAACCACCTAAAAAAAACCCAAATA
Organism: Protaetia brevitarsis; assembly: GCA_004143645.1. Taxonomy (NCBI): domain Eukaryota; kingdom Metazoa; phylum Arthropoda; class Insecta; order Coleoptera; family Scarabaeidae; genus Protaetia; species Protaetia brevitarsis. Next base: position 71,690 of record RXPK01003282.1, read on the forward strand.
ACTTAAAAACTAGTCGAGATGGGTATAGGGACTCCTAATACTGGTTTAAAGAAAATGAAAATTCCTATCTATCAACTTAAAAATATACTGGGTGTTCTATTTAAAATAACAAAGTTACACACGAGTAAAATTCACAAAGTTTGACTTAGGTACTTGAACATCCTGTAGACTACTGGACAACGTTGAATGTCGCATTCAATCAGCCAAAGGATCTGTCATTTACGGTTTTCATTTCACTTCTCTAAATTAATTCGTTTCCGAGATACTAGACTTTTTTTGCAACATTGCATTTTTAAACAAATTGAAATATCTCATAAACTATAAAAATTAGGTATAGGGAACCTTAAATAAAATTGCTCTAGTTTTTAGTGTACATTTCAAAAATGCCATAAAATACAGGGCGTTCCATTAAGAAAAACGTAACTTTCATGTACAGGCTGTATATTGCATATTATTTTTAAATTGTAGATCTGATCCACCTACATATATCCTAATATACAATATCTCAAAAATTGTTACCATTTCACTACCAGAGACCACGGCGTTACCGCTGTTACACCCTGTATAACAGTTTCTAGCCAATAAAATTTAAGTTAAGTAGTGAAGTCTTATGCAAGTCACTTCGTATGCTTCGAAATGAATAGATTGTTTTTTTATAAGGATAAAAAAAAACCGTTTGAGATTACATCTACAGGAAAAATACCACGATTAAAATAAACTTTTCACTTATTGAGTAGGATAATTAATTCGAAAATCTATGGATTTATATTTTGCCAAGTCATCTGATAAAAAATTGCAGCCTTTAAATAAAGTAATTTTAATAAATACTTCATGAATTAAATATTTAATATAGTAATAAAAAAACATAATAATAATAATAATAGAGTTTGAACTTACTTGTATAAGTCGCAATAGATTTCGTTGTGGCTCTCCTCATCAAAACAGTATCCCCCAAGTTACCGACAAAGAACGTTCCTTCGGCATGCGGTACTTCTCTGGCTTTCCAATAATTTAATTCACGTTTCAGATATAGGTATATTACCGATAGAAGAATTAAGACAAATAAAATAACATACATTTTGAGGTTGTGTTGAATGTTTATGTACAATTAACAAACTCGAATGAATTGAAAGTAGATGCTAACGATTAATTGATAACGTAATCGACAGATTATCTGGCCGACATTAATTATTTTGTTTATATTAATCTAGACCTTGAATGTAAATTGGTAATTGACAACAAAATATTTGTGTATAGACAAATACACAAAAAAAAAAGATAAGATAAGGTTGTTAAAAAAAATATACATATAATTGCAGTTGTTTTAAGCTTGAATGTGGCTTAAATTGTACATCTATGTTCAAATTCTTCTTCTTCTAATTTCACAGCTCGTTCTAGCAATGCGGAAAAGGGACGTATATGTAGAATATCAAAATTAGTAAACTATAAATATATAACCTGATAAATAAACATAATAATTATTAGAATGGTCAAATATATCTGCTTACACGGTATACAGTAGAACAAATGAATATACTAGGAGTATCCGTAAAGTAGAATGAAGTTTTTTAAGAAAACCTTTAAACATTTAGATGGTTAACATTCATTAAATACTTTAACATTTAAAATGAGAGTTTACTTTCAAATTTAAATGTGTGAATTACTTTACTATTCTAAAAAAGAAAACTTTTTATCATACTGTAAGCTTCTCCTAAACCCCTCACCACAAACTGCACTAAACTGGACGTACGTTTCGATAGCAAAGCTATCATCATCAGCACCTTTGCTATCGAAACGTACGTCCAGTTTAGTGCAGTTTGTGGTGAGGGGTTTAGGAGAAGTTTACAGTATTACCAGTACCACAGTTTGGAGTATTTTTGTTATTTTTATCATAGTTAGTCAAGACAGTTTGCAATGTTTCGGTTTTGTGTTGTGAGGAAAGTGTAAATCTTTTGCAATTAAAGAAAGAACAGTTATTTAAGCAGAGATAATCAAAAACTATAAAAATGGTGATTTTTGCATCTTCTCACCGCATAAGCAGGCGTTTTATACAATTTAGCGACCTATAAACAAAATTTGTACAAATATGTATAACGATCACTTAACCTCTCACCTCAAAACGTGCATACAAAATAAAACTTATATTTAAAATAAAAATCGTTAACAAAACAATAAAACAAAATAATGACAAATAAACGTTTGTAATATTACACATTTAATCAATCACTGTAAACGCAGAAAATATAAAATGGCTGTCTGATGACGCGCGATGGTGATGCGCGAAAAAGTCTTATTTTCGTACTTCGACCGCGGTACCTAGTATCGTATCAGTGTTCGTCAATTCTTGATGCGAATACCACCTAACCTCTCACCTCAAAACTTGTATACAAAATAAAACTTAATACAGAAACTATATTTAAAATAGAAATCGTTAACAAAACAATAAAAATAAACAATAAAACGAAATAATGATAAATAAACATTTATAATATCACACATTTAATCAATCACTGTAAACGCAGAATATATAAAATGGCTGTCTGATGACGCGCGATAGTGATGCGCGAAAAAGTCTTATTTTCGTACTTCAACCGCGGCACCTAGTATCGTATCAGTGTTCGTCGATTCTTGATGCGAATACCACCTAACCTCTCACCTCAAAACCTGTATACAAAATAAAACCTAATACAGAAACTATATCTACAATAGAAATCGTTAACAAAACAATAAAAATATACAATAAAACAAAATAATGAAAAATGCACGTTTATAATATTACACACTTAATCAATCACTGTAAACGCAAAAAATATAAAATGGCTGTCTGATGACGCGCGATAGTGATGCGCGAAAAAGTCTTATTTTCGTACTTCAACCGCGGTACCTAGTATCGTATCAGTGTTCGTCGATTCTTGATGCGAATACCACCTAACCTTTCGCCTCAAAACCTGTATACAATACAAAACTTAATACAGAAACTATATTTAAAATAAAAATCGTTAACAAAACAATAAAAATATGCAATAAAACAAAATAATGAAAAATGCACGTTTATAATATTACACACTTAATCAATCACTGTAAACGCAAAAAATATAAAATGGCTGTCTGATGACGCGCGATGGTGATGTGTGAAAAAGTCTTATTTTCGTACTTCAACCGCGGGACCTAGTATCGTATCAGTGTTCGTCGATCCTTGATGCGAATACCACCTAACCTCTCACCTCGAAACCTGTATACAAAATAAAACTTAATACAGAAACTATATTTAAAATAAAAATCGTTGACAAAATAATAAAAATAAATAATAAAACAAAATAATGAAAAATAAACGTCTATAATATTACACACTTAATCAATCACTGTAAACGCAGAAAATATAAAATGGCTGTCTGATGACGCGCGATGGTGATGCGCGAAAAAGTCTTATTTTTGTACTTCGACCACGGTACCTAGTATCGTATCAGTGTTCGTCGATCCTTGTTGCGAATACAATTCTCCGTCGTTAACGTTCTACGTATTTTAAATGTAATACAATGTCGAGCGTAGAAAATCCCAGAAAACGACCATTGTTTCATAATGTAGTAAAGTGCGTGAATTACAGAACTTATCTTTCATCCGGTTTCTATTACAATTATTGGAAAGGTTATATAATTAAAGTATTACAGATTACAAAGTTACGTTATCATCATTGTTATTACATATTTATTTATATGTATATGTCACAAGTTCAAATCTTGTTTTCATAAATAATGATAACCGTGTAGATACCAGAAAATAAATAAAGAGGTTTGGATGATAAAACAATATATGGACATCTTAAACCCCGTATTCTAATCGGTACTTTCGGAACTGAACTTTCGATCATTATTTTTCTCTTTGCATAATTTTTAGTAGAGGTTAGAGAGGTTAATCCTGGTCGATCTTATATAAAAGCCGTTTCTGATGTACTATGAGCAATTAAAATCACACAATTAGCGACACGATGCCCAAAGCAACTTTGCTAATAGTTCTGGCAATCTCTTGTGGCCTCAGTGCCGGATTAGGTGGTTTAGGCTTACTAACACCAGTAAAAAATATTACTTCGAATGTTCTGGGAGACGATGGATTACCTGATTTGCGTAAGGCACAATTTACATTTAATTTAAACTCCTCCATTCAGAATTCTAATAGAATAATAACAAAGAGCTTGTGCTTAATGTTCTTAACAATACTGTTGTTGTTATTTCAGCCCCATTCATGCCGAAATGTTCATTGACAGACGTGAATTTGGTTCAATGCTTAGTAGATGCAGCAAATCAGGTGATACCCACCCTTGTCAAAGGTGAGCTTTTGTCTTCTTAGTTGCTCGATTTTTTTATGAAAATTCAAAAAGTGTGTTTGGTGTGTGTTATGCAAAGAAAAACTTCTGTTAACAGGTGACGTACGGTTATAATATGCCATCATTTTCGCCTATTACTTTAAAGAGGCAACGCTACACGGTGACGGATTGACAATATGTCTTGGGAGGATCTATATACCGATGATTGGAAGACAATGAGAGTTATTAACTATACGTAAGTAAATTGAGATTTTTTTTACTAACCGTAAGTGAAGATTTAGTATTGGCAACTAAAAAAAAAAAACCATTGTACACAGAGATTCAAAATGATTGTCAATTCCGCTCCTATACATAGTAACAGGATGTAGGTATATGCCGCGTGTTTGTAATGAAGTCAGTGTTGGAACATAAGAAAGTAAACGATCTGTCATAAATAAGGAAAACGTAACCTATATTTGAACTTGCATTATATAAACGACTATGGATTGGTGTTTCAGCTTGTAAAAATGAAATGTAATTAATTTAACTTTACTAAATTATGATTTTACAATTCAGTACTAACTGGTGTTTAACTAAATTTATTTATTACTTTAAATTATAACATACAATTAGTATAATTATTAAGTGACAAAACTGCATCTCTCTCTTCTTCTATGGTATGCATGCGGTTTCTATAGATGCTATTTTTTAGATAGCCGAACATGAAGTAATCTAATGGGGTTAGATCAGGCGATCTTGGTGGCCATCTTTGTGCTCTAACGAACCTGTCAGCGAAAAACTGTTGAAGATATTGGCAGGTTTGTCGAGCAGTATGTGCTGGACCATTATCGTGCTGAAAATAACCTGCTTCAAGCTCATTTTCTTGTAACTCTGCAAATAAACAATTCCAACATCTGTTGGTAACGTTGGGCTGTTACAGTTTCCTCGAAGAAAATTGGCCCTATTATTCGTTGCCTGGACAGAGCTAACCAAACTCCAACTTTTACGGGATGCAATTGCGTTTCTCGAAATTCGTGTGGATTTTCTGCAGACCAGATACAATAGTTTTGTAAATTGATATAATCTGTTAGATAAAACCAGGCTTCATCCGAGAAAAATGATTTGTTTAGCAAGTCATCGTCCCTTAAATTGTTATTAAACCAATGACAATATTCCAATCGCCTATCGTGATCTAATGGTAATAATTTCTGTACCGTAGAAACTTTATAGGGATAAAAATGTAACTTTCTTTTGACAGCACTGAAGTGTATGATAAGCCTATAAAATTATAAAATGTAATAAACTATTTCACTTAATGTTAATATTGATTTTTTACCTGTTTGTTGAGCTATTACCACAGATAAATTCCCTTATTTTCTTACAGTATTCAGAAATACTATTGTTGTTGGTGATATTAGATGTAAATATACACGATTTGAAAAAAAATTATAAGATAAATAATCAAAAGATACTACAACACGCACGCCAATGTCGCTAAATGTCAAGAAAATTCATTTAATGTATGAAATTTGTATGTAGCTAACTTCGCTCATTAAATTGGTAATAAGTATAGATAAATTTTTCCGGAAAGCAGTTTTTTTCTTACGACAATCATTTTGAATCACATGGTATTTATATGTGACAAATGATCAACTGCTTACAGCACATAATTGTATAATAAGTATAATGACTGAGCTGTTAGCCAGGCTGCTGTCAAGGCACTCTCGAATCCTATAGTTAGAGACTGCAAACAATCCCTCAATACACTGGCACGAGAATACACAGTGTCACTGTATTAGGTTACGGTTCACCGTCATCAACAATCCCAATAGTCTTTTCTAATCACCCCCTAAACGAACTTTCGCAGCACCATAATACACTGTTTCGAAGGGAATATCGTTTCTAGTTTTGAAACCATCCAGCTAACCTGTGCTGGCTTTGATAATCCAACTGCTGATAGCGCAGAATCGAACTGCAAAGTGCATTTAATACGTCACATTGATAAACAAGAATCCACACGCCAAACTTACTAACTTGCGATCGTTTATCGTGGTTCACTGTAATAAACTAGTAAAAAAAAGAAATTAACCATACCATATTTTACAGTTTCGATTTGCCAAACCTCAAAGCCGGTTTAGTAGGGATCATCGATAGAGGCGAAGTGACAGCGAAAAATTACACCATAACTGATGGTAAAATACTCGGCATTTCCGTTTATGGACACGGCAAATACAACGTGACATGTTGTAAGTACATTGTTTAATGATTTGCAAACAAAGCAGCTTTCCTATAATACAATTTTTTTCAGTGGGTATTCGAATGAATTTTTACGGCGGTTTGCGCTTCTATAATAGAGGTTTGCACAAATATCTAGAGTATCTGGATTCTAAGGCCGAAATTACGAGTGTGGACCGCTGCTATTTTTATTTCGAAAATCTCCAGTCTACGGAAAACAGTAATAATGCTGATAATGCTATTGCTATTTAATTATGATGTTTCATATTTTATTTTCAAGGTGATGTCAACGCGTACATGGACGCAAATTGGGAAAAATTCTTTAAACAGATAAAACCGGCAACTGAACAATATATTGACATGTTTGTTGATACCCAAGTCAATGCTATCATCACGCGCGTACCATTTAGTAAGCTGTTCTTGTCGTAGAAATTAGGAAACAGTGTATTGTGTATTTCTTGTGAAGTTTAAAGCTTATTAGAATTCATTTAATATACTTACGTAATATATTAGTTATACTGTGTATTATTTGCCCCAACAACATCTATATTCATTCAAAAATATTACTACAATAGCTAAAATCAATTTGTAATACTTTGAGGGCCAATTTTTTTTTTTAAACGATTGAATTCTTTTTCTTTTTAATTGTTTTAAATGCTTAAAATGCTGATGAGAAGCTAAAGTGGTATGATTTTTGTCTTTAGCAAATAAATTGAATGAAAATAGAACTTTTCAGGACGCGTGTCTTTGAATGATTTTTTCTTGTGAAACACCAGGTGTTACAAAAAATATAAATTCTATCATTAAAAAAATCATACCCTCATTTGTTTTTTTCTGTAATTTTTAATTAGCATCGAACGAGGCTATGATTTTTTTTTAATGATAGAATTTATATTTGTTGCAACACCTGGGAGATGATTTAATTGATTCAATTTTCTTTATTTTTTTAAAAATAGGGGGGGGGGGGGGGGGCTAGAGGGAGTAGGGGAAGAGCGTGTTTTTTAAGCAATTAGATCTTTTTTAAAAACACCGGAGAAGGGGTAAAATATATTTTTTTTATGATAAATTATTTCTTTTAAGCGTTAGAGTTTTCTCAATTTTTTTTATTTTATTTTATTTTTTGTTAATTGACAATATTTTTTTTATTACGATCGAATTCAGTTTTTTTTTTTGAAATAACTGAAGAGAGCATATTTTTTTTTTTAAATATTTTTCTTAAAATATCGAAATTTTTTTTAACATTTTTATATTTATTATTTTTCCAATAATTAGATTAGTAAAGAGTAGAACAGGAGAAGAATATCTATAATTTTTTTTTTAACAATCGAATCATTTTTTTTTGACTCTGTATAGACAACATATTTTTTTAATAAACAGATTATTAATTTTAAATACTGGCAAAGGTCATGATTTTGTTTTTATAAATTATGACGCTATTTTCTTTTAACATTGGAGAGCCAACAATGGTAATTTTTTTTAGTAGAAGTAGCTGGATCTTTTTCGACGCTAAAATATGTAAAAGTAAATAGATTATTGTAATTCATATTACATTAAAATTTGAAGATTGTGCTCTAAAAAAAAAAGCAGAGCATTTATATTATTTAAAAAATGTACAAAAAAACCACAAAATACATTAATAACACTGCGTAGGCTTTCACGGCCGGTGTAACTATGGTTTCGGCTCTGGATAGCAATGTGTGTATTATCCAGAGCCGAAACCATCAGTGACGAACAACATCTTACCAGTGAAAAGATACATTTGGAGGAAGCACTAAAGAAGAATGGTTACACTGACATCGACATAAGGGAGCCACTAAGAAGAAGACGACACTGGAGAAAACTACAGAACCACAAAGAGGGATGGCGTGTTTACCTTACATAGCAGCAGTCACCGAAAAAGTAGGCTGAATTTTGAAGAAACGTAACGTACAAGTACGCTTCGGGACTGCAACGTCGATCCAGCAGTATCTACCGACCGCAAAAGGATAAGATACCCAAGGGCGCACAGAAGGTATCTACAAGATAACATGCCAATGCGGACAGTATTACGTCGGACAAACAGGAAGAGCCATCGACATAAGAATAAAAGAACACGAGAGGGACGCAAGATTAAGAAGGACCGAGCAATCAGCGGTGGCAGAACACATGCACGACACCGACACAAAATGGATTCAAGAATGTAAAAGTAATAACTACCCACCAAGAACTACGGGAAAAGACTCATCAGGGAAGCCATAGAAATAGAAAAAGAATAAACCGTTAACAGAGAAGAAGGGTACCACCTTAGCAACACGTGGAAGAGCCTACTACGAACTGTCACGGTCAATGGAGCGGAAACTACACGGTTGGATGCACCAGGGGCGTATATAAGAAGAATGTCGGACCATGGAGAATCAGTTCAGTTATCCTGAAGAAGCTGTCAGTATAGAACAGCGAAACGTCGAGCGAAAGTTTGATACACAGCGAAACCCGCAAGAAGCTGTTAGTTATAAAATACATTAATAATAAAATCTTTAAAAAT